>CM065121.1:33962628-34062628 GCA_033026305.1 Cirrhinus molitorella | reverse complement strand
AGGCATTATGGGAAAACTCAGGCAGTACAGTACCAGATGATGCCGCCGTAAAACAAGGAGAAGACAAAGTAGAAGGCGATGGAGCCCCATGTGACAAAGTGATTCATCCATGTCCAGAAATGTGTCTCTAAGGCCAGCTGTGGAGAGAACGGTGCAAATGAAGCTCACGTGTCACTTAAAAACCACACATTGTGTTTCATTTACATACAAACTCACCTTCAGCGTAACCGTGATAACCATCACAGTGAATACTAAAGTGCCAAACGTCCAGTTTCCAAACATCTGCAAGAAAGAAACATCACTGTATGAAAAGATTTCAAATGTATGGGGTGAACTAAATATCTACAGGGTTTCAATTCAACAAAAATGAAACGTCAAAAACGCTGCCGAACGGCTTTATATCAGAGTGAGATTCCGGCTTGTCGGAAGCCATTTGCTGTCATGCAAAGTGCGAGTGAGGGAGCGCGTCCAAATCTTGTCGCAACCCAGCCCCGTAATTGAGGATGGCAGAGAATCAAAAGAACACAGATCAGAGCCGCGAAACCAACCCACAGAGACAGCTGCTCATTAGAAAAGACACATGCATCAACTGGAATCCAGTCAACTCTTACCAGTTGCCTGTTAGCTCGCAAAATCTGAGAGCATGCATGGCAGGAAAGAGAAAGAGAAGCAGAACAAGAAAGAGAGAATATGGATAAGTAGTACAAAAAAAGTGGCAGATAACGGTGTAATTAGTTGGAGGATTGATGCCTTGTGTCTGTAAGCTGGAGTTAATCAATAATCAACTAAGGCCAAGTAATGGTTATTAACGTCTAACTAAGTGCGTTCATTATCGAAAGCGTTTCAAGCTAAGTAATTCAGATAACATCTCTGAGATTTGTACAGAATGATGTGGTGGATATCAAAGAACTGTCATGCTAGCAAAATAATAGACTTGCCACTAGGGCTGGGCGATAAATCGATAACGATAATTATTGTGCGATATGAATTTCCTCGATAAACAATAACAAGAGTTCAATATAATGTTTATGCAGCAAAGGCGGGACAAAACAGTGCTAGTCAAAGTGTGCCACTCGGACCACTTGGATCCAAAGTTCAAACGGTGGCACAGCGCGAACTTACTAGAGCAGATGAGTTCACTCGCTGATGAGTCTTGGTCACTAAACAGTGGCAGAAGTGCTTGAATTCAGTGAAGAACACATAACTCGGCAAGACAGCAAGATGAAACAGCGTTGACAAACAAGAGAAGCTATCGTGATCATTTTTGGCCATATCGCCCAGCCCTACTTGCCACAGACACTTGAATGAGCTTGAATGACAGAAGAGGAGAGGAGAATGTGATGAAGAACGAGAGAGACGCTGACCTGTCCGTTTCCCATCAGCGTGGTGTCTTCTCCCATCAGGATGTAGGACCCGAAGAAGAAGGCGAAGGCGTGGCAGAAGCCCAGGAAGGTCCAGTACAAAAAGGTTTTGAAGGACAGCAGGGAATTTTTACTGATGTCTCTGATGAAGGGAAAGAACAGTGCTTGATCTTGATTTGTGGAGAAAATACAACAAAACAGCCTTAAATTTCATTACAGCCAATATTAATGAAAATATTACTTTTCCAGACTCAAATTTCCATAGCTTTCAGTAGATTTTCAGACCATATTGAACATAAATGGTTCATAGAGTATTATTTTCAGCTTTATATTTGGTATATAGTACAGTCATATGTTTTTTTTTCTACAATACAGCATTGTCCTATATGCTATAAGTTTATTGGTTTCACGTGCACACATTAAAGTCTGTATATTTTTAATTTTGGCCTGCAGAAACCTGCATTTTGCATAATCAAAAAGTGCATATTTGACTAAACAGCTGCCATGAAATCTCACTTCTTGTACAATAAATGTAATTTTATTAGATTTTTCATTTTCTATTATTTATATATATTCTATTCTATCATTTTCTATTATTTATATATATATATATATATATATATATATATATATATAAATAAATAAAAACTAAATAGGCACAAAAGTCTGGAAACACAAATATTTTTCCATATTCTACTCTTTTTTCCATACTTTTTCAGACCTGGAAAATACTTGGATCAAAGTCTATACTTTGGATTTTTTTAGGAACTTTTTCCATACTAATTTTTTTGTAGTTTTAAATAATGGAAATACATCTGAAAAAAAACCCCCCAAAAAAAACAAAAACAAATGCGCTACACTGACAACTAACTGAAATAAGTACTATAAGTAAGTACTAAGCTGATGTACTAAACATTGTATCATTGATATTCTATTATAGTTTTTTTTGTTAATATTTAGTATTAGATCTTATTTTTATATTTTCATTTTAAAGTTTTTGCAATTTTATTGTGTATTTATGTCATTTTTATTTGTTTTAGTTTGTTTTAATTTTAATATGCCTATTTAGTTTTTATTTAGTTTGAATTATTTTACTACTACAAGGTAAACTACACACAAATTAGAAATGTTGCTTTGGCAAATAGCTGAAATTATTATCCACCTAATTGTTATATTCATTTTTTTTTACAATTTCTGTTAATGTTTATTTTATTTCAAACAATGTAATTTTATTTTTTACCATTTTATTTAAATTTAGACTATAATTACCAAGGTACTAAATTTACTAAAACTAAAATAAAAATAAATTTAGAAATAGAAATGAAAGAAATAGCAATATATATATATTTTTTTTAAAAAAGAACAACTAATAGTAATAGTGACATGATAAATTATTTAAATTGACTATTTAAAAGATAATTTCCTCACAAGACAAACACTACCACTTATGAAAAAAAAAGAAAAAACTAAATACACAAAAATTACTAGCTTTAATCTTTTAATTTTATAATTTTATGAACTTTATTTTAAAACTATTTTTGTAATAGTTTGTTTTTTGCAATTACCAAACCGAGTAAAAAAGTTATTGACTTAAAATATATTTATTTTATACTAAGCACAGTTCAAGTCTATTAAAATATTTACACTGACACAGGGCACTGACAAGCCTTACTGATGTAAAAATTGTATTTAAACTTTATTTGGAGTACTACTTGTGCACAACACACTTTTCTTAATATTAATCCTACAATATGTTTTAACATCACTATTAATGAGGAGTGTATGATCTTGTAATAATGTCTTTAAATGCAAAATATTCTAAGTGGACCTAAAGCATACCTGCAATAGTTCCACTTTAGCACAATCAAATATACTTATATACTATAAAGTATATCTTTAGTTGGACTTTAGCACAGTTGAAGTGCATTAAGTACAAAATGAGTTGTTCCAATTTAGCAGACTTTAAATATATCAGTTTAGTACACTAAAAGTACAACTGCAGGGTATTTTTGTTAAGTACATAACATATTTGTAGTATACTTGGCACGAAATAAATGTATTTTAAATAGTAAATAGAATATTTATTTTCACAACAAGGGAATATAAAAGTGTGCTATTGATGTTCACCAATCTTTTCCCCCATATTAAAAAATAAATAAATAAACACATAAATAAATAAAATATAATACTTATTTTGGTAATATTTAAGTGAGGTTTTATTTAAAAAATAAAACCACAACAACAACAAAATCTAATTTAATTTCTCAGTCCAGTTGACAGCCCTAGATAAGATGTGTAGTGTGTACTGTTGAGGGGCTTCAGGTAACAGTCTTGATGTTGTACCTGTAAAGTGCTGGTTTGCTTTGCAGGACATGTGGATGCACCAGCTGCTCAAACAGACTGTATACCAGTATGGGCAGAGAGGTGAAGCAGATATTATACAGCGTCAAATACACGCTGTCATAAAGAGTCTGCAAAGCACAAGACAACATGTTGAAAATCCACACTAAAATGAAACAATACTCTGAGAAATGTCATAATGATCACACACAGTGTCAAAAGTCAAACATCCAGATAAAACCAACTTCTACTGATTTCTAAAAGTAAACTCGAAAAAAAACGAAAGACCGTAAAATTATACAGGAAAGTTTACAGTTTAAGCAAAAAATAATGTGTATATAATGAGGGTAATTCTGTTGGTCAACTTGAACCTGTTGCAAACTTTTTCACCCTTGCATAAAAATTCACAATACCATGGATTTTGATGAACCACAGAAGTCCTAGGAGTCCCTAAGTGGTCAAAAAATCCATATTCTATGATAATATGGTCTCTAAATGTGACCCTGGACAACAAAACCAGTCTTCAGTAGCATGGCATATTTGTAGCAATTGCCAAAAATACATTGTACGGGACAAAACTATAGATTTTTCTTCTATGACAAAAATTATTAGGCATTGTAATATGCATTGCTAACAACTTTAAAGGCGATTTTTTCAATATTTAAATTTGTTTTTTGCACCCTCAGATTCCAGATTTTCAAATAGTTGCATCTCGGCCAAATATTGTCCTATAACAAGTCATTCATCAATGGAAAGCTTATTTATTCAGGTTTTGGTCCAGGGTCACAAATATGGATTAGGTCCTTTCTGCATTGTCTGTCTGTGCAATTTATTATAATTTTTTTTTTTTAAGTGAGGCTGAAAGATTTCATCATGCAGATTTCCTCTTACGATTATTTGAGTGATTAATCGACTAATCGTCAATTATTTCACCGATTAATCACTTTGATTATTTCAGCTTTTGCAATTAGTAAAAATATTATGTTATACATATTCTAACATAAATAAAGCTCACCTCAGCTTTAGAAAAGCATATTATGTAATCACAATTATTATACAGATAATTGGTAATACTTTACAATATGGTTCATTACATTTCATTAGTTAATATGAACTAAGAAGTTGTGTTTTTTAAACATTTGGTAAAGGTACTGTAAACTAACATGAACAAACAATGAACAGCTGTATTTTTATCAACCAACATTAACAAAGATTAATACATAAATGTAATAAATGCGTTGTTCATTCATGTTAATTAATACATCAGCCAATGTTAACAAATTACACCTTATTGTGAAGTGTTACCAGTTCATTACAAATAGATGTATTTGGCAAACAAAAAGACAGGACAGACAGATAAACTGTCTTATACACATCATTCTGCCTAACATTTCCTTTTGCAAGTCATTCGGATATGAAACAAAATAAAGCTAAGTGATATGAGACTATTTTTTTGATAAACTATTTTATTCACAACATAACCAAATGATAACCAAAACAGTCCTGAGCTAGATCAAGCTTTGATCACTGTAAACCAACTTTAATGATTTTTTTTCCCCCCACTAATAAAAATATTTTCTCATTAGCAAGCTCCACACTGGAGAGCTGCTTTATAACAGGAAATCAAGTTGTAATTCTAACTGAAAGTGACAGGTTTTTCATGTTAAAAGCCGTTTGATTTAAGGCTTTCTATTGCGTAATGTACTATATAAATAAACATTATGTGAGCGGACATTACTGGAGTAAGTTAACGTTACTGAACTGCAGAGCTCATGCAAACATCCACATTGTTATAATCAGATGCATTTTTAACTGTTGCTTTCACACTGCTGTCAGTTTTTGTTGTGTTGATTTCGTTACTGAGAGGACATTCGTTACATATTCATCCAAACGCTGCTTAGATTCTGCTGCGTTTGCTCTGAAGAAATGTCTTTTTCTCTTGAATTGCATCCAGGAGGGCTGAATTACAGTCTTGCGCTACAGCGCCACACTGGTCAAACCGCATTATTGCAGGCTCTTACATTACATCACATGAGATCAAACGACTACTCAACAACAAATATATTTGTCTACAATCTTTTATTGTTGATAATGTCGACTAATCGTTTTAGCCCTACATATTAACCAACAAAAAGTGGTTCAAAAGTGATTTCTGTGTAAAATCAATGGACCGTTTTGCTTATGAATGTGTCCACATCTTGAGGAATGTACTACATTGGCATATGGCAGGTAAATTATGATTGAGAGAGTCACTTACTTGCTGTGAGAACAAACAGAAGAACTGGTATAAAAACTGGGGAGTGATAAAGCACACATTCTACAAGAAAACAAAACAGAGCGTTATAAAATCTTCAGCAACAATCGCTCCCAGCCTGAAACGTAGCACAGACGGCTCCCAACGTACCTTGTAGAAAAAGTATTGCACAAGGGTTGATATTCTAATGTAGTAGAAATGTCCGTGTACAAGCAGCAATTTGGCAAGGAACTTGAACCTCGCGATTGCATAGTCGCTGTTTCTTACGGCTTGCCTTCCTTCTTTGCCCATGATTCCTGTACGGAGTTTCATTCGGTTAGCTTAAAGGAGCAAATCGCTACCAGAGCAAAAATGTACAGATAATGTACTCACCCCCCTTGTCATCCTAGATGTTCATGTCTTTTTCTTTTCAGTCATAAATAAATTATGTTTTTTGAGGAAAACATTTCTGGATTTCTCTTCATATAGTGGACT
This sequence comes from Cirrhinus molitorella, assembly GCA_033026305.1. Classification (NCBI taxonomy): domain Eukaryota; kingdom Metazoa; phylum Chordata; class Actinopteri; order Cypriniformes; family Cyprinidae; genus Cirrhinus; species Cirrhinus molitorella. The sequence continues at coordinate 34,056,199 of CM065121.1, read as the reverse complement.
TCAATGGTGCTTGCGAGTTTGAACTTCCAAAATGCAGTTTAAATGCAGCTTCAAAGGGCTCTAAATGATCCCAGATGAGAATGTGTTATTTTTTTTAAACAAATTGACAATTTCCGTCTTGTCTCGTCTCTGCGATGCGCATATGTAGTCTGTGTAAAGCAGGTCAATGTAGTTAGAGTATGTCGGAAAAACTCCCATCTCGTTTTGCTGAATAAGACCCTTTTTCTCAGCTGGGATCGTTTAGAGCCCTTTGAAGCTGCATTTGAACTGCAGTTTTGGAAGCTCAAACTCACGAGCACCAGCAGAGAAATCCTGAAATGTTTTCCCCAAGAAACAATTTCTCATCGACTGAAGAAAGAAAGACATAAACATCTTGGATGACAAGAGAGTGAGTAAATTATCAGGAAATGTTTGTTCTGAAAGTGAACTACTCCTTTAATACACATGAATCACAAACCACATCTTTGTGTCCCCGTTCGGCACCTACCAATACCGACGTGCGCCTCTTGGATCATGCTGACGTCGTTTGCTCCGTCTCCGATGGCTAATGTAATAGGCTTCTCAGGAGAAGTCTTCAACAGTCTCACCACCTGCCAAACACACCATAGCCGTTAACACCAGTGCTATGAAAACAACAGACTAGTGTGGGGCGATTTAGTAGTGGCCAGCCATATTAGTGTGCATGACCTCTGGCTTTGCAGGCACAGAGTGAAATGTGAACAGACAAACACAAGAAGGGTAAGGTGACCCACCTTGGCTTTTTGGAGAGGTGCCATTCTGCAGCAGAGCACCGCCGAGCAGTTTTTACACACCTCCATGAAGAGTTTCTCATGCTCCCGCAGAGCCAGAGACAGACTGGCCCCGTCCACCACCAGCCCATGCTGGATCACATGATCCTCCTTGATCCTGCACAAAAGCATTAGTCCTATATATACATTGTTGCTCGAAAGTTTGTGAACCCTTTACAATATACTATATTTCTACATAGATATGACCCAAAACATCATCTGATTTTCATATAAGTCCTGAAAGTAGACAAAGAGAACCCAATTAAACAAAGTGCGAGAACAGTAACTGCTGCAGTAACTGAAGGTAGTTTCTTGAAAATGCTGACCAGTCCTGCACAATAACATGTATGAGATTTTGCCTATTCCATAGTTCAGAACCACTTAAACTCTGTGATGTTGCTGGGTTTCCTCCTATGAACTGCTTGCTTAGGTCCTTCCACAACATTTTAATTGGATTAAGGTCTGGACTTTGACTCAGCCATTCCAAAACACTAATTTTGTTCTTCTTTAAACATTCTTTGGTAGAATGACTTGTGTGCTTGGGGTTGTCGTCTTGCTGCATAACCCACGTTCTCTTGAGACTCTGTTCTTAAACAGGTGTCCTGGTGTTTTCCTTTAGAATTTGCTGGTATAATTCAGAATTCATTGTACCATCAGTCATGGCAGGCTGCTGGTACAGGCCCAAGCCATAATACTACCACCACCATGTTTCACAGATGGGATAAGATTCTTAAGATGGAATGCAGTGTGTTCTTTTCTCTGAACATAATAGATTCTCATTTAAACCAATAAGTTCAATTTTGGTTTCATCCATCAATTAAACCTTTCTCCAAAAGTCCTCTGACTTGTCCACATGATCTTTAGCAAGCAATTTTCTTTTTTGAGAACAGTGGCTTTCTTCTTGCAACTCATGTGCACCATTGGTTGCTCAGTGTTCTCCTGATGGTGGACTTATGAACATTAACATTAGCCAATGTGAGAAAGATCTTTAGTTGCTTAGAAGTTATCCTGGGTACTTTTGCAACTTTGCAGACTATTACACGTTCTGCTTTGGAGTGATCTTTTTTGTTCAACCACTTCTCGGGAAGGTAACAGTGGTCCTGAATTTGTACACAATCTGTCTGACCATGGATTGTGGAGTCCAAACTCTTTAGAGATGGTTTTGTAACCTTTTCTGGCCTGATGAGCAACATCAACTCTTTTTCCGAGGTCCTCAGTAATGTCCTTTGTTCGTGACATGATTCACTACCACAAACAAGATCAGACTTTGATAGATCCCTGTTCTTTAAATAAAACAGGTCACATACTGACATTTGATAGTCACTGCACCGTCTGCAACGCACAGATATGTAACACTGGATCATTTTTTTCAATAATTAAATGACAAAGAAAATATTTTTCTCTCACTTGTTTGATTTGGTTCTCTTTGTCTACTTTCAGAACTTATATGAAAATCTGATGATGTTTTGGGTCATATTTATGCAGAAATAAGAGAAAATTGCAAAGGATTCACAGGCTTTCAAGCGGCACTGTATATTGCCATTCAACATGGAAGGTGAAAATCACTATCACACACTGATGTGTTGTACCTCCGGTCTAGTCTGCGGAGCTGCTCGGCACACTCATTGTCTGATTTCTGCTGCACGAGCTCCAGGATGTTCATGGTGCGATGGAAGTGACCGCAGGAGAGGCTCACGCTCACCGCAGTCTCGTGTTTGTCACCTGTTAACACCCACACCTTGATCCCAGCCAATCGCAGAGCTTCAATTGTCTCCTGGACTTTGTCCTGCAACCTAGACATGAACACACACACAAGGTCAGAGCATTTGGATTTCACAGCCCACAGTAGCATGCGCACAATCAAAAATAGTATATTTTGCTGCAATGAAGGAGTCAAAAAAATGAAAAAATATACTTGTTATGTATTACATTATTCCTTCTCATGTTCAGTAGTATGTTCTTTATAACTAATTTAGAAAATAATTAAATGTATCTTTTAGCCTTGACTTTACAGTAGTAGGCATTTACTCCAGAGACCGTAGAGAATGCCAACCACATAATTGCATATGCAGTCATGGCTTGTTTTCCCTGAGGCCCGATTAAATGTGCAGATTAACAAGCAGCTATTCACACCTGACATACAGAAACAGCTCACCACCATCAAAGCAAACCTCAAACCATCATGTGTCAAAGTGCCATGCTGTTGACAGCTTCTTGCCCTACTTTTAAATCTATACCTGCTACGGTGTATATTTGTGGTGTTACAATTAAAGGACACAGAAATCAAAACTATATTGCTCTATACAGCTGCCCTGTGATAAATGCAGTGAAGCCGTTCACATGACCTGTCAGATATATCTGAGGATTTATCTGAAGATGCTCATTGGGAGGACATGTATGTTCCTCGGTTGTACAGTTTTAATGGTTTGTCAAAAGGCTCATGGAAATCAGAGCGACAGTCATTTCAACAGAATTCCAGGCACGTTCCTGTGTCCCTGCATGCCTTTAACACTTGAATTGAGCTGCTGCTCACATGTAGACAGAGATTGATGGCTGGCCTTAAGAGCACCGAGAGCAGCGTGAGTCACGGAGACATGTCAAACTGCATTAGCAGCGGCCGCATACCGACTCACGGCTGACTTCCTGCTCTCCAGCCAGGAGGCCGTCTAAGAATCACGTGCAAGTAGCACACAAGTGTGAAGCCATCACACCACTGGCACTATCATCGCAGCCTGCTGACAATTCATTGTCGCTGTATTGTCACACAGAGTACATACATTTAACAGATCCAACAGACTCTTTGCCAAATTTCTTCAGTGCTGTCAAAATTAAAGTCTCTTTGGTCCCAAAATGAAAACTTCTGACACTTGAATAGGAACACAGATTTTAAAAATGAAAAAATTTATTTGTTGACCACTAGCATTACACCTTGTATACATGAAGTGTGACTGTTGTCAGTTTGAAGCCATCTACACCGAACATGCCATTTCTTTGTTTTCGTATGGTGTACTGAATATACGATGTAGACGATGCATAGTTATAGTAGGGCTGCAAGATTAATCAAAGGTGATTGTCATGCACATTTAGTCAGTAAAGCCGGTTGTGTAATCAGTAGTAAATCTCCAGCACCTGCTTTCAGATAGAGCAGCATGTACTACACAGAGCTGTAGTTCACAGAAAAGCTACACAGATGATTTAAATCACACAATTATGAAATCATTCACGGTAATGACAGCTGTTTGCGCATCTTCTTAGTGAACTACAGCTCTGTGTAGAAATGCTGCTACATCTGAAAGCATGTAAAAATACCACATTTAAAAACATGTTTTTACCACAAATAACGTCAGTCGGGTGTTTGAAATAATTCCTTCAGTAAGATGGTGTGGCTTTTTACACAGAATAAGGCATGCATGGTTTTCCAAGCAGTGATAAAGGCACTGCATTATTATATACTGTATTATAAGGAAAACTCAGTTAAACCATATATTGTTGTAGTCATGTCTTTATTAGTCACATTGAATCAATGAAAGCAGTTCAGTCTTGTTTATTCAGCTGCAGCGATAGCAAAGAGTATAATTTCTAATGGTGTGTGCACACTGAAAGTGAATTAAATTAGTAAGTATGCAAGTAGATTACATACAAAGTCAATGCAAAGACATGAATAGAAGCGAATGTCACAAATTGGGTGCAGCAAACTGGAAGATGTGAATAAGGTGAATTGGGTGCCACGAATTGGGTGCCGCGAATTGAGCGCCGCAAATTGAGCGCCGCAAATTGAGCGGCGAAAATGACCCGAATTGGGCGTCGTGAATGTCGCATATTGGGCACATCGAATGGTGCGAATTGGCCGCTGTAAATGATACCAATTGGGCACATCGAATGACGCAAATTGCACAACGGCCAATACACATCATTCGATGTGACCAATTTGCGTCATTAGCAGTGCCAATTTGCAAATTGAGAACCGCGAATTGGCCACTGCAAATAACGCAAATTGGGGACAGCAACTGGGTGACACAAATTGGGGACTGCAACTGGGTGACGCGAATGGGGGACTGCAACTGGGTGACGTGAATGGGGGACTGCAACTGGGTGACGCGAATTGGGGGCAGCAACTGGGTGACGCGAATTGGGGACAGCAACTGGGTGACGCAAACTGGGGACTGCAACTGGGTGACATGAATTGGGGCCAGCAACTGGGTGACGTTAATTGGGGCCAGCAACTGGGTGATGTGAATTGGGGCCAGCAACTGGGTGACGTGAATTGGGCCAGCAACTGGGTGACGCAAACTGGGGGCTGGAACTGGGTGACGCAAACTGGGGGCTGGAACTGGGTGACGAGAATTGGGCCAGCAACTGGGTGACGCAAACTGGGGGCTGGAACTGGGTGACGCGAATTGGGCCAGCAACTGGGTGACGCAAACTGGGGGCTGGAACTGGGTGACGAGAATTGGGGACTGCAACTGGATGATGCAAACTGGGGACAGCAACTGGGTGACGCAAACTGGGGACAGCAACTGGGTGACGCAAACTGGGGGCTGGAACTGGGTGACGAGAATTGGGCCAGCAACTGGGTGACGCAAACTGGGGGCTGGAACTGGGTGACGCGAATTGGGCCAGCAACTGGGTGACGCAAACTGGGGGCTGGAACTGGGTGACGAGAATTGGGCCAGCAACTGGGTGACGCAAACTGGGGGCTGGAACTGGGTGACGAGAATTGGGGACTGCAACTGGATGATGCAAACTGGGGACAGCAACTGGGTGACGCAAACTGGGGACAGCAACTGGGTGACGCGAATTGGGGACAGCAACTGGGTGACGCGAATTGGGGACAGCAACTGGGTGACGCGAATTGGGGACAGCAACTGGGTGACGTGAATTGGGGACAGCAACTGGGTGACGTGAATTGGGGACTGCAACTGGGTGACGCAAACTGGGGACTGCAACTGGGTGACGCAAACTGGGGACTGCAACTGCATCGAATGAGGCAAACAGGGCGCTGTGTATGGCGCAAATTGCGCAGATTGAAAGCCGTGAAATGCATGCGTCAAATGAAGTGAATTGGCCACTCTGTATGATGTGAATTTGGCACCACGAATGACGAATGACCTTTCGGTTATTAATAAAAGCAAATGCTTTGATACTTTTCATATACCATTTACTTCTTTTGTTTAATAGTTTTCTCTAATAACCCATGTTGTGTGCACATCAAAAGCGAAGCGAATATTCGCACACAATGAATGACAAGAATTGGCAACAGCAAATTATGTGACTTGGGTGCATCGAATGAAGCAAATTGGCCGTCGTGAATGATGCAAACTGGCAGCTGCAAATGATGCAAATTGGGCAGCGTGATTGCGATATTCACCCCAAAACGCGTATTCCACACAAGTTAAAGAAAATGACACTTTTCAGATACCATTTACTTTCTTTGTGTAATAGTTCTCTATAATAACTTATGATGTGTGCACACTAAAAGTGATCGCGTTACCAGATTACTGAGTGCACTAGTTACAGTGTTTATTTTATATTTTATTTATGTTTTTAATATTTTTCATTTGTGGAAAAATACTACAACAGGATTACAGAATCAAGTTACCATCTAAGAATTAATGTTAGAAGGTCAATTATAGATGGAAGAGATGTGTTTTAGCCATTTCTTGAAGAAATTATTTATGTAAAGTAAATACAAATTTCAGCAATTATGATTGATTTTAAACTGCAGCTGTCAAGGGAATCCCACGTGACCAGAATGAATTTGCTTATACGCATGAGACGTCCGTCTCCACCTCAGCATTGTATTAGCATTCTTGTGTGTGTGTGTGTGTGTGTGTGTGTGTGTGTGTGTGTGTGTGTGTGTGTGTGTTGACTCACTTGTCCTCCACCCCAGTCGCTCCCAGCAGCTCCAGGTCTTTCTCAATGAAGTTGAAGACCTCGACCAGACGCTCCTCTCTCTGCTGCAGAGCCGTTCTGGCTTCATGGAGCCGCCGGTCCACTTCCTGATACTCATCTGCACTGAAGTGTCTGCAGGCCACCACTAACGTCCGCAAACCCTTCTACAAAATTTAGAGGAGACAAGCCGACATGAACATTTGCTGGAACATGAAGAACGTTAATGTAGTCCATTTTACTGATTTGGCTCCAAAAGGGGACCAATCTACAGTGTTATACACAAAATAATGTAATACAAAAGTTAATGTAAAGGAGAACTGACAATGAACTGCTGGCCAAGAAGCTGCTTGAAAGCCATAATCCTGAGCTCCACGTCTATAATTGAGTTAATGCTTTTAAGCACAGACATAGAGAGCATTCAGCGCATGGAGGAGCATTTCAATGTGGCTGTTGTGTCTGAAACATCCCATGAGTCTCAATACAATCCTCTGAGAACTGCCAGGGGCATGTGTGTGTGTGTGTGTGTGTGTGTGTGTGTGAGACAGGGGTGATGTGGGTCTAAAGACACTCTCATGGGTTTCAGCCCAGCTGATAATGAGGACAGCAAACTGAGCTAATTAACTGTGGCGCTCCCATCAACATCATTTGAATTAGAAAAGCTGAACTCAGACCAGACCTCGACATTTCAACTAGACTTTTAGATGTTCTGAAGAAAAAGTTAAGCAGGTGCTTGCTTATCCATGCTTGCAAGAAGTTGCTAGAGCATTCTGAGGTGATTGTCTTGTGGGCGTTATTTCCAGAACAAATTAAAGTCTCTGCGATATTAATACAGGATTAGTTCACTAACGAATTTCCTGTTAATTTACTCACCCCCATGTCATCCAAGATGTTCATATCTTTCTTTCTTCAGTCGGAAAAAGAAATTAAAGTTTTTGAGGAAAACTTTCAAAGATTTTTCTCCATATAGTGGACTTCAATGCGAGCTTACAAGCTAAAGGTCCAAACTGCAGTTTCAAAGGGGCACTAGACAATCCCAGCTGAGGAATAAGAGTCTTATCTAGCGAAACGATTAGTCATTTTCTAAAACGCTCATCTTGCACAAGCCCGACCTTACACATTACGTAACCTCCAAAAAACTTAAGTTCTTTTTGACTGTAGAAACAAAGACATGAACATCTTGGAAGACATAGGGCTGAGTAAATTATCAGGAAATTTTTATTCTGGAAGTTACCTAATTCTAAGAATATTTTGCATTCTCTATAAGTAACTAGAATCAGATTACTCTTTTCAAGTAACTAATAAAGTAACAAATTACTTCTTAATTTAAAAGAAAATATTTAAATAACTTGTTCAAATAAGTAAATAAGTTAGCTTTTTCCATTCATTGACTGACAGCTTTTCTATCTCCTTGTTGAGAGGGTTATTATTTCACTTTTGGTGGTTGCCAAAAATACCACTTTTAGTTTTTTTTTTTTTTTTTGGTCAAAAACAATAATTTTATCAAAAATTATCAAGAAAGCCCAGTCCAGGTAACAAAAAGTAATGCAAAAGTGACATAACACATTATTTCCAATTAGTAACTGAAAATAAGTATTATTTATATATTTGAAAAATTAGTAATGCAATTACTACAATTAGTGACGCATTACTGTTAAAAGTAACTTTTCTGCTGTCACATTCTTGAAATTTAGACGGCATTTCACATGTAACAAAAAGTCTATATTTTCCCAAAGGTCAATAATGTTGTTGGAATATATGAATCATGGCTCACACAGTCATTTTCAAATCAAACTAGTTTTCATTGGCTAGCATCGTAAATTCCTGTGACTAATGGGAGATTTCGTTTATGTTCTGAATCGCACAATATCCTATGGAAATGAATGGAATTTAAATTAATACAAATATTAAGCATTACAACTTAACACTACGTATTACTACAATGCATATTTCTACCACTGATCTATAATAAAAACAAATGATCAGTCATGATTATGGATGACATGACTTTTGCCGAATTTAAAATTGAGCTCAATTCTTCAAAAGCTTATCCAAGTCAAGGCAACATTTTTCATTTTCATTTAGTATTAAATGAAGTTTTAAAAGAACTAAATTTCATGTTCTCGAGAAAATCTTCACATTTTTTCAAGAACTGCGCATGTTTACACACCTCTTACCTAGGGATGGTCGATAATTCGTTAACGATATTTATAGTGATAGAATTTTCCTAAATATAACAGTATGAAGAGTTCGATAAATGTTTGATATGATGTTTATATGCCAAAAGTGTAATCATTTGAATGACTCATTTGAATGTGCTTTGACCAAAGTTCAAACTGGCTATTGGCTATATAGCTCACTGGAGCAGTCATGCGAGCACTAAACAGCGCTTCATCTTCTGAACACAATTTAAGATATTTTGGATGAAAACCAGGAACTTTGTAGCTATCCCATTGACTGCCAGGTAAATAACACTGTCAAGGCCCAGAAAAGTAAGAAAGACGTCGTCAAAATAGTCCATCTGCCATCAGTGGTTCAACCATAATTTTACGAAGCTACAGGAATACTTTTTGTACGCAAAGAACATAATAAAAAGACTCCTCTGCGTCAATGTAGCGCCATTTTAATCCACTGGACGAAAACAGCGTACGCTGTTCTCTGTCAGCTGTGTCACGCGGATACGCCATTTTTGTTCAGATCAATGCGTAAATAAACATAGAAAATGTATCCGTGTGTTGTGGCTGCATGGCGCTACATTGACATGGAGGAGACAAATTTTTGAATAAAGTTGTTACTTTTGTTTTCTTTGTGTACAAAAAAGTATTCATGCAGCTTCGTAAAATTATGGTTGAACCACTGATGGCAGACGGACTATTTTGACGACATCTATCATACTTTTCTGTACTTGGCAGTTAATGGGACAGCAACAAAGCTCCCAGTTTTCATCAAAAACATCCTAAATTGTGTTTTGAAAACGAACAAACCTTTTACGGGTTTGGAACGACATGGAGGGAAGTAAATAATGACAATTTTTTTTTATTTTAGGGTGGAGTAACCCTTTAAGCTATAGCATGTGTGCATTTATACTATATTAATATATTAATATTATCAGGCAAGCCAAACCGGTTTCTTGATTTGAAACAAAACCCATTACAACATGCAGAAACTAAGAGAATAATTTTTCTGTTTAGATATTTATTTTGTTAACCCCTTAACTGACCCCCATTTAAAAAAAAAAAAAAATAGAAAAGAAACATGAAAGTGCACTATCCAAACTTAAATTGTTGTAATTCATGAACACTTGAATACAGATCTAAGGCTGGTCTCTTTTTTTAGAAAAGACAATCAGCAGATTATTGCAGAAGTGGAATTTAAAAAATCAACTCTCAATAAGTTATATTTTAAATTTACTGTAAAGAAAATGCACTGTACAATTTTAATTTGATTTGATATAAAATTAATCTTTTACACAACAGGTTTTACCCTAAATGTGCTATAAAATTGAAGCCTTATGTCTAAATAAGTTATGTTCCAAATTTGAAGTTGATTTAAAGTTTTCTGTCACACATGTCTAAATTTCTCTGTCAGTTTTACTTGTGTCATAAAATGACCATAAATATGGAATCCTGAGACTCAGACCTTTCCAATGATATGTTTTTTGTCAAGATTATAAAAAGTTGATTATAAAAGGTCATAATGCATTTTGTAATATTACACCTGACACTGCCGCTAAGGGGGAGGAGACCGCCAAAAGATTTTAAAGTAACAAACAATGTCTGATTTAAAAAATTTTCACAGGATGATTCTCAGGCTTCTAAGCTTTCAAATGATATATAATTTATGATTACTACTAAATTTGATAGAGAAAAAGGACAGTGGAAAAAAAGAGCGCCAAGCGTCCCACAGGTGGAACAGTTCCAGGAAAACCAATGGTCTGGTTTCTACAACTTTCACTTTGAAGCAAAAATTGAACTTTACACTTTAAAGAAATAAACATTTGACATTTATCGTGATATTTATCATGATTATTTTTTTGCCCATATCGCCAAGCCCTACTCCTACCTAATCTTAACAAACTTGTTTCTTAACAACATTTTGATGAATCCAGCCCCACCTTCAAACGTCATTTTTTTTTTTTATACCACTGAAACGTCCAGTGAAAATTTCCAAAATGTAGCTTTGAGAAAAAAAAATAAAAAAAATCACAGTACTCTTCTGCAAGCCATAAAATCCAATGCAGACAAGATGTATATGAGTTGTATACTGAATACTTTAGAATTGGGAGTTAACTAGATCTAATGAGCATGATCTAAAGAGCTCACCAGAGCAAACTCATCCACATGGACTCTGGTTTTATCGATCTCGCCACTCGTGGCATAGGGCAGAATGGCTGATTCAGCTCCTTTCGTGAATAGCACCTTTTCACCTAAAGAAAGACAGAGCATCATTAGATAACTCCTCACGGCTTCGCTTCAGTCATAAACAGCACATGCGTGTTTCAGAGACACATGCCTGAGGGCTTCTGCAGTATCACGCTCATTCTTCTGCGGTTGGCGTCAAACTCCAGAACGTGGAGGAGTTTGTACCTGCATGTGGAAAGACAGCTGTTTACCAGAAAATTTTAAAAGCTAAACAACCTCAGAAATATAAAGTAATATAAACATACTTCTCTGCTTTTCCAAATGTTTTAATCTCCATGATTTCTCCATGGCTTCCTATAAATGCAACACCCATCCTGAAGTCAAAAAGAAAAGTGTTTTACGCAAATTTTGTCGAATGTTTGAACAGTCAAGGGTCAAAAGAATATATTTGCCATGTTTGACAGTAAAAACACACAGTAGTAGGTGACAGCAAACAGCTACGCTCTCACCTCTTGGTGGCTTCCACTAGTGCTTTCTCGTCAGGAGAAGAGGCGTAATACTCCATCTGAGGCGTGAAGCCGTTGGCGTGCGAGAACGGGTCTCCCGGCCCATCCGTTTGATCATAGCTGATCTGTACTGTGTGACACAGTGAGACGGCTTTCAGGAACAACTCCTCTTCCCTGTTCTGAAATGTAAAAACATGAATGGTTTGAGAACGTGACAACTGTAATGTTTATCATATATCACAAACAAGTACAATATTTCATATAAAACTTTTAATAATTAGGGGCCTATGATTTCTGCAATGCGGAAAAAGCGGAAAGGAATCATGAAATCCAGTCATAAAAATTTAATTTCCTGTATAACGCGGAATGTCACAGAATTGGCCAAAGTTTGGATGAATTAGTCAAAACTAGGTCGGTACACTTAAATCAAAATGCATGTGTGTAAATATTAAGTTGCAGAAATACTATTTAAATATGAACCCTGCATGTTTTGCGTGTCTCTGTGTGAATGTATGGCACTGATGCGCGGTTTCGTTTACTACACATGTTGATGCTTGTGTGTTTTCAGCCTCTGCTGTCCAAAATATGAGTACATGAACATCATCTCTAGAGTCCCTTTATGAGCATGCTACAGTTTAGTTTGAAAAAAACTATGGTCATATCATTTACAAACAGAAACCTGTCAAAATAAAAGTTCGGTTGAACTTGAAACTGAAATATATTAATTAATGTAATGACAGTGCAACTACTACTACTACTAATAAATTAATATTAAAACATTATTTTTAAAAGAATATTTAGAATTTATTTACCACCAACATGTAAATACACATTATTTCTGAAAAAACATATACACACACACATATATATATATATATATATATATAAAATAAATAAATAATACATTTCATCAAATCAAACAATTAGAGATGCTTTTGATTATGATAAATGAATGACACCATTACAATTAAACCCAGAAAATTAATGGAAACCAATTTTGGTAAAAAAAAATAAAAAAATAAATAAATAAAATAAAATATTCATTTCATAGGGCCCTAAAATGTAAATTTCATAAAACTTTTAATAAACTTCTGTTAAATTGTTTATGTTTTATGATTGCAATTAATTAACATGCTTTTTGATCAATATATATTTTTAATATAACAATTAACCACACAAACTAGAGTCTAGAAAAAATAATAAGAAAAATAAAACAGAATCAATCAATTTCATAGGGCCCTAAATAATAAATAATTAACCCCTTAACTGTCACCTGTGCCCTCAGTGGGATGCCTAAGTTTACTTCACCATTTTGCAAATAAATCCTAATCTAATCATGAAAAACTATATTATATATATATATATATATATATATATATATATATAATAGATTAATATATGACAAGAGTGCACCTCAAAGATCTACTTTATAACAGGAGTTCTGACCTTTGTCCAAAAAAAAAAAAACAACAACTTTCTTTGTTGTCTTTTTCTCTACCACACTTTAGAAATCATAAGAAAATATATATCAGTTATTAAGATAGCAGATATTAAGTTTATTAATATCTTAAAGTTTGTAGTTGTTAGGTAATTTTAGTAATTGTACTGTGTTTGTCATTTTTAGTACTTTTTACTTATATACAGTATATCACATATACATTTTAGTTATTTGAGTACATCAAGTACACATAAAATAAAAAGTGGGAAATGCCTTGGCAAGTGGCCGAAACAAAAAGTTTTTTACTTCAAATAGATGAAAATCTCAGCCAAACCATACATCAATGGAAAGTTTATTTACTCAGCTTTCATGTGATGTACAAATCTCAATTTGTCACAAATAAGCTGATCATATCTATTGGTTTCCACAAAAAAAAAAAAACTTTTTTGTCCTAGGCTATTTATATGGGCTGATATGCTTGTTGGGTGTGGCTCATATTGAATAATTTGCCTGTATTTTGTGAGCATTCCATCTAAATTTCATAAAACTTCAAACTTGTGGACAAAAGAACATTCTGAGGAAACGTGCAAAATTTAATGAAATTTCCATGCACGAGGGCGCCATTACTTTAAACAAACCTAACATGGACCCAGACAAAACGAATGTTATAAAATTGAAAACCCTAAAAATGAACCTCACCAAACAAGGCAGCGATCCGTCTGGGGAGTCTTCTGTCATTCCTTCAGGGATGAGCTTCCCGTTGATCTCCTGGTATTTGACGCCATTGATAGAACACTCCCTAAACTGCATCTCGTTCTCAGTCAGGGTTCCCGTTTTGTCTGTGAAAACGTACTCCACCTGCGGGCGTAACATTAGCATAGTTTTACACATCTCAGACAGCGCTACCCCTGGACAAACGGTTCTAATCACACACACACCTGTCCAAGCTCCTCATTGAGGTCTGATGTGTTGACTTGAGCCTTCTGGTCACTCTCTTCATGGTACAGATCCAAGTCCCAGCCAATGAAAAAAGAGCCCAGAAACTTCTGCAGCTCGACAGTCACGTACAGCGAGATGGGGATTATGAAGTTGTACAACACCAGGAAAGCCAGGAAGTCAGAAATAAACTTCAAAATCTGTGAGGAGAAAAGCCACCAGCGGTCTTAAAGGAGAAGTTCACTTCAAGAACAAAAATTTACAGGTAATTTTCTCAGTTTGAACGTCCAAAAAGAAATTTAAATGCAGCTTCAAGGGCACTAAACGATCCCAGCTGAGGAAGAAGGGTCTTATCTAGTGAAACGATAGGTCATTTTCAAAACAAATTGACAACTGATATGCTTTTTAACCTCAAATGCTTCTTGTTTTTTCTTCAACTTCAAAATCATCTTACAATGCTGTTTTACCCTTTTTTTGTAAAGGGCTTTGCATGTTCACTTTATAAACACTGAGTTGGTACTTCTGCAGAGATGCTGGATGATTTTGAAGTTTGGGGAGAAAACGAGATGGGAGTTTATCGACATACGCCAACTGTCATGAACCAGAATGCACATAGTTCACAGAGCTAGACAAGCGTTTGAGGTTAAAAAGTATATACATTGTCAGTTTGTTTCAAAAATGACAGATTATTTTGCTAGATAAGACCCTTCTTCCTCAGCTGGTATTGTTTAGAGCTCTTTAAATCTGCATTTTGAAAGTTCAAACTTGGGGGCACCATTGAAGTCCACTATATGGAGAGAAGTCCTGAAATGTTTTCTTACCGACTGAAGAAAGAAAGAAAGACATGAACATCTTTGGATGACAAGGGGGTGAGTAAATTATCTGCAAATTTTTGAAATAAGCTGAGTGTAGACATTTTATAGTGACCTGACTGCTGTTTCTCTCCTGATCTGTCTTCTGGTTGTAAAACGGCTCGTTCCACTTGTTCTCTGCCTGCCAGGCATACTTCAAAATGGTGCTGAGGATGGCTTCAAACAGCAGGATGCCCAAGTAGATGATGAGAAATGTATTCATGGATCTGGACGAGAGATGAGAGAGATGATGTGGTTATAAAGGAACGCTGAGGGAAAGCAGTCATGTGATGGTGGAAATCAAATCGACAAAACGCATACTTCTCTACTGCGGAGCGCTTCTGGGATTTGCACTTGTAGTTCAGAGCCATCTTGGACTCCATGCCCGTATACACCGCCACACCTGCATGATACAACACCAGTTATTCATTGGCAAGATCACAAGTTTTATTAAACATTACAAACACAAACTTTTTTAGGGAGTAAAGTGCAGTAATAAGTTACAAAATAAGTCAACAAGGTCCATTTCGACTTCATGTTGGCTTTAAATGTCCTAATGTGGACTTTAAATGATAGTGTAAATGCTGTACCAAAGATTTCTTTGGTGTTTTTTAATCTTGCTCCTCGAAGCAGGAGGTTCTCTGGTCCTAAGGGTCTGAAAAGAATAACCAAAAATATAAATAAACAAATGAATAAATCATAATTAAAAGACAACCTAAAGAGTTAAACACATAAAATTCACATTAAATAAAAGAGAAAACATTAATAATAAATAAACCATTTTTACAATATGTACACTGCTGTTCAAAACTTTGACTTCCGTAATTTTTTATGTTTTTTAATGTTAAAGAAGTCTTTTCTGCTCATCAAGGCTACATTTATTTGATTAAAAATACAGAGAAAAAAAAAAAGTAATATTTTTCCGTTTTAATTTTTCTGGACTTAATTGTTAAATAAAATCTTATTCAATTAAAAAAAGCATGTCTAAATTATTAAAATCATGAAACATACAATTTAACATCAATTTATTAAAGGTGTACCAAAAATGACATGTTCAGGGCCCTATGAAATATTGTATTTTATTGTTACCAAATTCTGGTTTTAGCATGTCTAATTATTTGAATGCATAACAACTTTTATTTTTTGGCAAGTAATTTACTAATAAAATTAAAACATGAAAAAAATAATGTGCAATTATTTTTAAAATAAAGTTTTATTAATTTTTTCAACAGCAGTAGTAGCAGAAGTATTACGTACATTCTAAATATTAAAAATATATTTCTGTCATCTTCAAGTTAAACCGTAATTTTATTATAATAATTTTTATTCTTAATGGTTTTAATTCATTTTAAATCCATTTTTAAATCATTTTAAATGTTCTTACACTTTGTTTTTATTGTTGTGATTATTATTATTATTATTATTTTTTTTTTTTACACATACTAGTCCATATTGCGATCCGATTTAATTTGATGACATACTTTTGATTGATTCTTCCAAGCTTTCCAAAATTCTGTGACATTCCACGTTCAAAATTACGTTTTTATTCCGCGTTTTCCACACTGTGGAAATAATAGGGCCCTATAAAGTTTATTAAAATAGAAAACTATTGTTTCAACTTGTACTAATATTTCATAACCTTACTGTTTTTATCTGTATTTTTGATCACATAAATGCAACTCTGATGAGCATAAGAGACTTTAAATAACATTAAAAATCTTACCGACCCCAAACATTTGAACGACAGTAGTCAAACCTGTATTAATCTCAGATTTAAAGCTGGTCTCACCTGACTATCTCCTCTCCATGTTGGGTTACTGTTATTCTCCCGACAAACCTGAGAAGAGAGAACGTGGTATGTCAGCCACAGCTGAGAACAGCATGAAATCGAGCAGCATTGTGAAGCCAATGATTTAGGTGGTAAGGTACCTGTATAGGTCTGCCTCCGGCTGGTGGCACTCCACCACCGCCTGCAGAGACTCCAGCCGCGACACCGACTGCGACACCGCCGTTTCTGGCACTGCAAAGTGCGTCTACACATCAGTGGAGAGAACACAGTCAGTGTTAGAGTCTGATACATCACACTTCTTAACAGTAAGTATAACACTGTATGGACAGCAGACACATATGTGACCCTGAACCACAAAACCAAGTAGCAGGGGTATATTTGTAGCAATAGCCAAAAATACATTGTATGGGTCAAAATTATACTACAACTACTGTACAAAAATAGCTACTGTAAAAGCCGGAAATGACAAAGAAAACAAAAACCACTTAGAAAGAATCTCTAATAACTAAATCTCAATTACTATTTAGACCTATAATTACATGCTGTTCAATAGTTTGGAATGAAGGTTTTTAATGTCTTTTTTTTTTTTTTAAAGATGTTTCTTATGCTCATCAAGGCTGCATTTACCTGATCAAAAATCCTGTAAAAACAGTACACAATGGACATTTTTGCCCACAAAAATTTGCTGAAATTTCTATTTCAGATAATCAATCATATTTCAGCTGCCCTTTTTTTCTTTTTAGAGACGTTTCTTTCATTTTAAAGTTGCTTTAAATCACTCGTTTTGGATAGCTATTCCTGAAATACTGAAAACCTTTTTGACAACTATATGTATTCATTTATTACTTTCTTTAAAAAATGCATTTTTAATCAGGCTCTGACATACAGGTTTCTACCTAAGTACTGGTATTTCCGATTAGGCTGAGGCTGGGATTTTAGTGGGTTTGATGTAAAAGAATTTAATGGACATTAGAGGTCAACCGATATTGGATTTTACCGATACTGATAGCTAGGTTGAACCACACTGGCTGATACCGATTAATCGACCGATCGTTTTTAAAATGGACACTGAATGGAAACTAAAACAGTGGTCTACTATTTAAAAAAGGGACTGAACCATACTTTGTAAAAGAACAAATGTATTAATATTAATTATATATTTCAAAATATCAGTAAATGTTGAAATTAACAGACTAACAAGGAACAATATTTACATTCTACAGCTTTTATTAATCTTAGTTAATGCTACAAATGGACTCTTACTGTGAAGTGTTACCATTTCATATCAACAGTCTTTAAACATCTACACAAAAGCCATAATATTGAAATTACACCATATGGATATTGTATGTATAGTCTCACAGTTTAACTGCTTCTATTCTAGAACACTTGATGAATATCTAATCAAAATAACTAAATATTTTAGTCACAAACCAAGCAAAAGCCCAGCATTGTGTCCAGGAGATCTCATATCAGTTATCACACACACCAGACGCGTCATGTTCAGTTCAAACAGCGATCTAAAACTGTTTATTTAGTCACCAAACGGACATAGGTTTATTTCAAGAATGATCAAAAAGCGGCATAGATGAGTTTGAAGTTCGGTGTTTAAAACAACAGAGCAAACGGAAAGAGAGAAGTGTAATCTATACTACATCTCTCTATATGAAACAGATTTCATTAGAGCCACAGAAAGAAAAACGTTTTACTAAAAATGCAAAATACACACAATCTTCCAGTCCATGGTGAAGTCTTTATGTACATTTACATTGATTTGGGACAGATATGATGTATTTAATGTAAAACTCTGTGATAGTGCTCTGTGATGCGGCAGGATTTCTGTCGGCTGAATGAACAGTTTGCGGTCTCACATCACTAGCTTTAAATATGCAGCTTGCTGGATAACAAATGTATTCATGTGATCAGCTGGATATAAACTAATGCAAATAGATTGTAACAATCGTGACATTAAACATTTGGGTTGGACTTACAGTTTTGGTCACATTGTTTTAACCTCTTGAGGTGCGGCTAATGTTTGCTTCCTGTCAGCCGTGATAGCAAACATACTGCTGTGCTTTCTCTACTAATGCAGCATCTAGTCAACAAAGTACTTACTAAGTAATGATATGAAAACATGCACTATATTTCACTGTCGACGTTTTAAATCCGCATCTGAAGTTTCCCGCTCTGTTCAGTGTGCAGTATCACGTGTATAAACAAACAACAGGTGTTGTCAGTGATTTCTGCCTCTAGAGGCCGCTCTCATCATACATATCTATGGCTCTCATACTGTATAATGACAGCGGAGCCTTCTCAGCCACTTAAGCAACGGACGCAACCCGGAAAAACTATCGCCAAGGATTTTTGCAGATAACCGATAGTCCCGCCAATTAACTATCAGTGCAGATTAATTGGCAAAACTGATACTGATCGGTCGACCTCTAATGGACACATAATATGCGTCAAGAACATTCACTCAGTATCATTATCTAATTTTTGATCAAAATGGCTTTTAGGGGGGTTTTTGCATCTGAACTCTTCATATATATTCTCAATATTAAAGCATAGCTAATCCAGACATTGCTCAGCATTTCTTGAGCTAATTCACTCAGTGTGATTGCACGTTTGTCACAAGCTCAGTGAGGTAAATGTGACAGCAGAGCTTAGTGGAAAGCCAGTTCAACAAAAGGGGTCAGAAAATACAGTTTAGTTTCACAAGCCTTCAGTACACAAAAACTGCCTTGAGATGGACATCGCTGAGAGTAACAACAACCTACGGTTCAATAAGTGAGTCACACGTTGATACAATAACCTCTGAGAAATTCAGCAAGATGCTATGTTTATGAGCGGAAAACAAACCTTCAGGTTCGTCTCTCCGTCCAGACTGGCAGTGGTGATGTGGCACGTCCCCTCGGCCCGATCTGACGATAACAACACCAGATCTGCAGGAAACGTCTCATCTTTGGCTACTCTCACAATATCACCTACCTACAAGAACACAGGAGGAATAGCTGAAACAGCACATCCTAAAGTCACTGTATTTATTAACTAGACTGCAGGGATATGGAAGTGTGTTTTTATTATTTGATGATGTCTATTGTTGGCTGTCTGGCATGATTAGCAATGGGATCCCCAGCACTTTTGGCTGGAACTCACTCGGATATTCTTGGATCGGGTTTGGACCAGACTGCCGCTGCGTACGACAAACACAGGTGCTCCGTTCACTTCGTTGTCAGCTTTGTGCCGCAGCCAGTCTTCATATCCCTGCATTTGAGAGTGGGATTATGAAAATTGGTTATCCTCCAATCAAACTGGTACAACATGATCACGTTATGATCCATGAACATGAGCTACCAAAACACGTTCAAACACTCACCTGTTTGATGGCAGTTACTGTGATGACAAAAAACAGGGGAAGTCCACTAGTTATAGGGGAAGTGGGTGTGTCTATCATTAACTGTAGGGGAGAGAGAGGATCTGGTTAGAAACAGGGCAGACCTGTAGTATGCTGTGTCATATACTGCTATGTATTGTCTTTGAGAGAACAAAAAGATGTTATTTTACCAAAATAAAAGGAATCATACAAAATGCACGGTATTTTTTTTTTATTTAGGACTGACTCGAGTAAGACATTTCACATAAAAGACAATTACATATAGTCCACAAGAGAAAACTACAGTTGAATTTATGAAAATGACCCCGTTCAAAAGTTTTCATATACTTGATTCTTGTGTTGTTAGCTGAATGATCCACAGCTGTGTTTTTTTGTTTAGTGATAGTTGTTCATGAGTCCCTTGTTTGTCCTGAACAGTTAAACTGTCTGCTGTTCTTCAGTAAAAAAAAATAAAAATAAAAAAAACTTCAGGTCCCACAAACTCTGTGGTTTTTCAGCATTTTTGTGTTTTTGAACCCTTTCCAACAATGACTGTATGACTTTGGGATCCATCTTTTCACACTGATGACAATGGAGGGACTCCGTTATGCAACTATTACAGAAGGTTCAAACACTCACTGATGATCCAGAAGGAAACACAATGCATTAAGAGCTTTTTGAATCTGAAGATCAGAGTAAATTTAAATTATTTTGTCTTCTGGGAAACACGCAGGTATCTTTTGTAGCTTCTGAAGGGCAGTACTAAATAAAAATATATATAATATTTAGGCAAAATAAGAAAAATGTACACATCTTCATTTTGTTCAAAAGTTTTCACCCCCGGCTCTTAATGCATGTTTTTTCCTTCTGAAGCATCAGTGAGCAGTTGAACCTTCTGTAATAGTTGCATATGGGTCAGTTGTCCTCAGTGTGAAAAGATGGATCTCAAAATCATACAGTCATTGTTGGAAAGGGTTCAAATACACAAAAGTGCTGAAAAACCAAAGAATTTGTGGGACCTGAAGGATTTTTCTGAAGAACAGCAGGCAGTTTAACTGTTCAGGACAAACAAGGGACTCATGAACAACTATCACTAAACAAAAAAAACACAGCTGTGGGTCATTCAGGTAACAACACAGTATTAAGAATCAAGGGGATGAAAACTTTTGAACAGAGACATTTTTATAAATTCAACTATTATTTTCTCTTGTGGACTATACGTAAACATCTTTTTTGTGAAATATCTTATTCAGGTCAGTACTGAATAAAAAAATAACATGCACTTTGTACTTCCATGCACTTCCAAACTTTACAATGGCAGTGAATAGCTGTTGAAATTTTGAATAATAAAGGCCTTCTGTGTTTTTGTAAGAAAAATTGTCATCTGCTGGAACGCCACTTTCTCATGAACGTGCGAAAGCTAGAGATAACGGTTTATGAAGTTGTAAATATGGAAATTGTTCTTACACAAATGCATCGATTCACTTCAGAAGGCCTTTATTAACCCCAAGGAGCTGTGTGGAGCACTTTATATGATACATTGATGCACTTTATTGGGTTTCAAAATCTCCACAGCCATTCACTGCCATTATAAAGGTTGAAAGAGACAGTTTATTTAATTGGCTTGAGGGTGAGTAAATTTAATTCATTTTTAGATTAACAATCCCTTTAAATGTTCCATTATTTTTGCAAAGTTTCAAAAGTCATTTCATTAGATTCACAGCATAATATAATTATTTAAGGCAAGCATGATTTCACGCTCACATGACTGTCAGTTTGATGACACATCGAGAGCGAAAGGTGAATAGTGATTGTTGTTGTACTTAAACATGGCCAAGGTGTTTGTAGTGAACATAATCTTTACTTACAGGAACTGTTTCCAACATTGACATTGCTAAACCTGTATTATTTTTCAAGCCAAAGATTATGGAGCTAAAATAGCCTAAAAACATATTAACAAAAATTTGATCCACAAACAGCTCATTACTAAACCTTATTTGGTGAACGTGAATTAGATTTTGAGTTTGTAAACTGCTGTTTTACATGCAAATGTGAATTCTAATTTTAATTTTATTTTAAAAATTAATTTTGAGACTGATTTCACTCTTAAAGTACATCAGCTACAGCATCAGCATCACACACACTGGATGACCTGGGCTTACCTGAACTAAGAAGATGATGAGAAAATAAAAATTGGCGATTCTTCTGAACTGCTCAAACAAATTCTTGGGGATGAAGTTCCATATGGTGTACTACAAAAAGAAAACAAAACAGTGGAGGATTTTACTGTCAAATTCTCAACAGGAGCAAGGAAACACGCACACATGAGTCACATTTCTTTTTGACCTTTTCACGTTCAAGCTTTCGGAAGCACCTGCTCTTACCTTGGAGGAAATGATCCTGTTGTCTGCAAACCTCTGTGGAATATAATGGCCATGCTGTGGGAACTTGTTTGCTATGTAAACTGTGCGTGTGTCACTCTGATGGGGAGGGTCGAAGCCCTGGAAGAGATGAGGAGAGACGAGTCAGTCAGACAGGCCAGAGACATCAACAACTGCTGTTAAATATTTCACCTACAGCGATAGATAATATAATAGTAGCTACTGGTGAAACAGTGATAGAATCTCAGGGCTTATGGAAAACGGTGCACTGAAAAAGCGGATAGTCTGATGGGAAGGCATAACGCACTGCCAAAGTCATTATTAATTCAGTTAGAGAGCAGCCAACAATTCATTACGGGAGGCACTTTCACAGCACATGAGAGCTAAATCACTTACTATTGAACGCTTATTGCTTTCTGACTTCCTCGGTCTGTGGGAAAGACGCACAAACTGTATGAGGTGCTCAGAATCAGTGTGTGATAATCTGAAGCCGCATTCAGGAAAATATTGTAAAGAAAAGTTAGGAAAATTCTAAAGACAAATTCTTTGTCCTAATTACAAACTTGACAAATTCTTAAGGTACTTTTTAAAAAAGAAAGAAAGAAACAACAACAACAAGTTTTTGATCCAATTGTAAATGTTGTCTTTTTGCAGAATACCATAGTAATTACAAGCACGCATGGGCAAAAAATTATCACGATAAAATTTGTGATAATCAGACACTGAGATATTGAAAAGTATCACAATAAATTGTCTTTCAAATAAAAAAAGGCTTTTTTCATTGATGTAAAATGGTTAATTGTGATTTTTTTTCTTCAAGTGAATGTTTCACAAATCTTAGGTACAATTGAAACCATTAAAAAATTAGGCATGCATATTTTGATGTAGAAAAAATGTTTTATTCTTAAGTAAAATCATTTTCCAGTTCTTTTTGCTTAATGGGTCATTGACGTATAAGGATTTTCAACAGGCCAATTTTAAAATGCAAAAAATAATATCTATTGTAATTGTTCAAACATTAAAAATGTTGTGTACACAAATTCATATTAAAATTTTTAATTAAGCGCTTTTTCATCTAGATGAATTGGTCGTATCCTTAAAAAAAAAAAAAATGTGGTGCGACCATGATTTATATTAAAATTAATTAATTTCCTTAACATGCTTTACATTTTTTAGATGCTCTCAGTAATTAAAGTGTAAAAAAGTATTTGCATTTCTTGAGTTTTTGTAAATGATCTCATACAGTGGATATAAAAAGGCTACACAGCCCTGTTAAAATGCCAGGTTTATGTGATTTAAAAAAAATACCACAGATACCACAAATAATTTCAGAACTTTTTCCACCTTTGTGACCTATAACTTGCACAACTCAATTGAAAAACAAACTGAAATCTTTTTTTCTGTGGAAAGTAAAAATAAAAAAACTAAAATAATGTGGTTGCATTCGTGTACACACCCTTAAACTAATACTTTGTCGAAGCACCTTTTGATTTTATTACAGCACTCAGTCTTTTTGGGTATGAGTTTATCAGCATGGCACATCTTGACTTGGCAATATTTGCCCACTCTTCTTTGCAAAAACACTCCAAATCTGCCAGATTGCAAGGGCATCTCTTATGCACAGCCCTCTTCAGATCACCCAACAGATTTTCAATTGGATTCAGGTCTGGGCCATTCTAAAACTTTAATCTTTTTCTTGTGAAGCCATTCTTTTGTCGTTTTGAATGTACGCTTAGGGTCATTGTTGTGCTGAAAGATGAAGTTCCTCTTCATCTTCAGTTTTCTTGCAGAAGCCTGAAGGTTTTGTGCCAATATTGGCTGGTATTTGGCACTGTTCATAATTCCCTCCACCTTGACTAAGGCACAGTTCCAGCTGAAGAAAACAACCCCAAAGCATGATGCTGTTACCACCATGCTTCATATTTTGGGTATGGTGCTCTTTTGGTGATGTGCAGTGTTGTTTTTGTGCCAAACATAATTTTTGGAATGGTGGCCAAAGAGTTCAATCTTGGTTTCATCAGACCAGAACACATTTTCCAACATGCTTTTGGAAGACTTCAAATGTGTTTTTGCAAAAATTGCAAAATTGAGCCGGGCTCAGATTTTTTCCACATAGGAAAAGGTTTCTGTCTTGCCACCATACCCCACAGCCCAGACATATGAAGAATACGGGTGATTGTCGTCACATGTACCACACAACCAGTACTTGCCAGAAAGTCCTGCAGCTCCTTTAATGTTGCTGTAGACCTCTTGGCAGCCTCCCTGACCTATGCTTCTTCTTGTCTTTTCATCAATTTTGGAGGGATGTCCTGTTCTTGGTAATGTCACTGTTGCACCATATTTTCTCCACTTGATGATGACTGACTTCAAGGTGTTCCATGGTATATCTAATGCCTTAGAATTTTTTTGTATCCTTCTCCTGTCTGATACCTTTTAACAATGATATCCCTCTGATACTTTGGAAGCTCTTTGCGGACCATGGCTTTTGCTGTGAGATGTGTCAGAATTAACATGCTGCCAGTGGCAAACATTTGTTTTACTTTGCTTGGCAGTGGAAACTGGTAAAATAGATTTAAATAATTTTAAATAAATACATAATAAATTACTAATACATGCATAATTACCAAACTAAATTAACTGAATATAAAAGAGCAAAAACAGCCAATCTGGGACATATATCTATAATGGAAAACACTGAAATGGTCACACCACATGATATTTCAAATTCAGTCAAATTTCCAAGCACAGAATTGGCCACCTGAACAAAACAAGCTTGCTTCACACAAAAGGTCACTAATTGACTTGCACCTGAACTTTAAAGGGGACTCAACCCTTTTTTTATTTGTGATATACTGTCTCAGTCCGAATTACATTCACACTGGTGTTTTAGGAAGGTGGTTTATTGAACAACAACAACAACAACAGTAATAGCAATGGAATATATTATAAAACAATTCCACTGTAGAATAAATTAAAAAAATGAATATTTTATAGGTTTATTATTTTTGCTTTACGCAACAGTAGGGAAATTACAATACTTCTTTCATAATTTCTATACTTGAAAGAGATATTTTGAATTTGGACTGCAGTAACATTACTCTTTTAAACCACTAGCTGTCAGCAAATCATACTGCGCTTTTAGGCTTTTATTTTGACGGAAACAACAGTAGAGTGATTATTTTGATGGAAAACTCCAGTTTCAGTGAAAACAGGCTGACAAAAACACCTCACTACAAATCTAGTGAAAGTGCTGTAATCATCTGCCACTAAGATAGACTTGATGAAAGGATTAAGTAATATTGTGCTTTCGGTTTTAGTTCGTTTGACAGATCCTTAACTTTATTCTTTAGTTAAAAATAAAATCAACTAACAGTTAGGAAAAATTACATTCTTCATAATCCTTTGTAAATCCAGTCACAGATTCCAAGAGCGGTTGAATTTCCTCTCACTAAACAGCATGCAATGGCTTGGCTTTGTGGAACATGTGACAACTCTTTGCATAGACACAAACTCTCAGTCTACCTAGTGCTTTATGCAAATGTTTCTCCAGCAGCACACTGGAAATATCTCCTCCAACACCGAACCTTGAGTCTTTGACAGATGGTGGCTGTACTGAGCCACTTCCATTGACTCTTGGCTAGAAGGAGGCTTCCTGTATGTTACACGGCCACGTCACCCGACCCCATTGGCAACACATGGGTTCAATTACAGTCTGAATCCTTTCACTGAACCTTTGTGTGTTTCCGTCCCATTTCCCCTCTGCACTTTCCAAGACGCTGGAACTCATTCTGTGTGCCAACATGAACATCTTGTACTGCCTCATTCAAAACTGATACTACTGTGCTGGGATTACGAATCCACGATTCCTAAGAATCAGAAGAATAATTTTAACAAACAGAGTGAAGGGAAAAAAAAAAAAAAAAACTCCAAACTGCCTTGCAGTCTACTGCAACATCTCATAAACTGGTGTCCGTCTCAACATGAATATGATATGGATTTTGTCATGATGTATGCCAAAACAACTGAACAAAAAAAAATACCATAACTACAAGTATTGCAGTTAACCGTTTATTACAAAACATTCACATTCACAGTTGAAGACTAAATTATTAGCCCCTTATACAATATTTCTTTATTTTTCAAATAACTCTCAAGTGTTGTTTAACAGAAAGACGATTTTATCAACACAGCATTTTTAAACATAATACTTTACTCAGAAAGCTTTTAGGGTTTGTAATACAAATAGAAATAAATGTATAACCAAGAATTTTAAAAAGTCTACTAGTCAAAATTATTAGCCCTTATTATAATCTGATGTTAATAGTCAATAGTGTATCCCTTTTGCTTGATAACAGCCTTTTGCTGTCGTTTGCTGTAGTTCTCAACAAGTTTCAAGCCCATTCTTCCTCATCAAATCTCTCAAGCTCCTCCAGATTTGTTGGTCTTCTGGCACAAACTCTGGGCTTTAGTGTGGCCCACAGATTTTCTATTGGATTCAAGTCTGGGCTTTGTGCAGACCAGTCAAGTACACTCACTTTGCTCATTTGGAGGCATTTCTTCACCAGAAGTGAGGTATGCTTTGGGTCGTTATCATGCTGGAAGACAAAATGTCGACCCAAACCAAATTTTCTTGCAGACTGTCTGAGGTTGACTTTCAAAATCTTCTTATAGACTTCCTTTTTCATGTTTCCTTCAACCCTGACGAGATTCCCAGTTCTAAACGCTAGGTTAATTAGGTTAATCAGGCAAATTAGGTTAATTTGGCAAGTCATTGGACAACAGTGGTTTGTTCTATAGCTAATCAAACTAATAATTTCTTAAGGGGTCTAATAATATTGACCTTAGCAGTTTATTTATTTTTTAATTCTTTTATTCAAGCAACTATAAGAAATCAGACTTTCTCTAGAAGAAAAAATAAGAAATAATGTGAAAACATTCTCTTGCTCTGTTAAACATCACTTGGGAAATATTCTAAAAAAAAAAAAAAAAAGTAAAATTTCACAGGGAGGCTAATAATTTTGTCTTCAACTGTATACCAAAATTTGTACCTTTGCTCTAATAGCCTTAATATAACCGAAGAGAAATCAAAGAATGCACAAGTGTGATAATTCCAAACTAAATCTGGACAAATTAGGGTGTTTTGAAGCTCGTTTTAGTTGCCTGAAACTTTGCAACATGAACTTTCCAGAAAACGTCACACCAGCTGTTTAACACCTTCAAGCTGCTATTGGTCCATGATGACTAATAGGGCTGCAACAAACGATTATTTTGATAATCAATTAATCTAACGATTATTAGAGTGATTAATCGACGACTATTTCACTGATTAATCAGTGGACTTTAATTATTCAGCTTTTAATAATAGTAATTTTAGATGACCTTTCGGATGCATTTAATTATGAAACCCTTTATAATTTATAAAAACATTTATTTATTTAAATACAACATTTCATATTTTCTTTAAACCTCCTTGTATATCCTTATACAAAACAACAACAAAAAAAGACAGACTAAAAGCTAAGACTAACTATACTTGGAAAGCAGCATAAATAATTGCCTTGGAATTCACAAATTATTTTAAAATATTTTTACTCTGACTAAGTACAGCAAACAGAGCTGTATTGTTTAAAAGGAAAACCAATGCAGAGGGATGTCTGACACAAGACCCAGTCTGTATTGTGTAAACTAACATCATCTGTGCCGTGTGACTCTGCTCTTTCAGTTGTGTTAATAGCATTTTTTCCTCATGTGCTAATAATCCACATTACAGAGATAATGAAACACAGACTGTAATAATTCAGCATAACGGCAGAACAAGACAACTAATCAAGTACATCAAATTAATTGGAGAGCTAGTGACGCCGTATCTCGTCTCAGAGCTGATCTGTACACAGAAAAGCTTGTAAATATCCGCTTTGGTGACACATAAATCTGAGGCACAGCTGCGTGACGCTTCCCTTCGCTGCTCTGTGGCTAAATTTACTCTTAATTCAGAGTTATTTAACAAAGGCAGTTTGAGAGGGCGCTCATCTGCTCAGCGTATTGCGTAACAGTCTGTGACTTTCAGTGTGAAGAATGAGTCTGCCGCTCCGCTAAAGCACCTTTAATTAAACATTCATTTGGGACGGGGCAGCTAATGAGAGGAGCAGTCAGGAAGGCCATCACTGACTCACAGCCACTTTCTTATCCTTGGGTGACCTGTCTGATAGTCCACAGCCGACTGTTTAGTGTGAAACATCTGGATAACTTGAACCAACCATTTCAATATCATTCTACATTCATAAGGAAACACTGACAAGGAGAAAAAGCTGGATCAAAAAAGCTGTTATAAAACGTTGGATCATATATTGCCAGAATACGTTTCATGCTCTGTATATATGATGAGGCTCATCACCACAAAAACTTTTAAGTCTACAGTAAAATGTCAACCGTAATTGCAAATTCATTTTGTATTTGAGTGTCTTAGTTGTTCATCAAAGTCTCTATTCCCAGAAGCAATCCCTTTCTTGGCTATTAGTGTTAAGAAAGAGCCGTTTCCTTCGCTAATGAATGGTTGTGAGGTTACTCAGCATAACATCTCATTCAATCTTTCATGCGGAAAGGCTTTGAAGATGGAAAACATGCCAAATGGCATTTTTACAGCTATATCAACAATAGCACAATTTCAACAGTTGACTGATTACTGAGAACAGTGAAAATTCATTGTACTAATAACTAACAAGCGACTGAGAACACACCTTCACCTAAGGAGTTGAATATTAAACAAATATATTAAATGAAAACCACTGATCATAAGTAAACACTGTTGTCCATGTAATTACTTGAGTAAACGGTACAAAACAAAGACTGGTTTGCTCGGTAATGCCATTTGTTAATATAAAAGGACATAATAGACAGCAGAAGGTCTAGAGCAGGGGTCTGCAAGTAAGCATGATGACGGGCCAAAACATAGTCAAAGGAAAACTTAAGAAATTAATTGATGAAAAATGTGGAGAAATGCAACTAATTGCTAATGACTAATGACTTTTTACAGTGTCTTTTGTAACTGGTAGTGACAAAGCTGGTAGCTGTTACTCCAGGGTATACACAGGAAAATCTAATTTAATACCTTTTTAAGACTCCTTCCATAATATTTTAAGACCTCATTGCCACTTCAAGTTTTAAAGGGGGTGTCCAATGCCGTTTCATGCATGTTAAGTTATTTACACTGTTAAAGAGTTGGATTCTCATGCTAAACATGGCCAAAGTTTCAAAAAACGATATAACAGTGTATAACAGAGTATTTCTGCGCCAAATACAAACTTCTGGATTTCTTACAAGTTTCAAAAGTTTTAACCCAGCGTTATGTGAACAGTAGATGCAGTTTGTTTTTCCGGGGCAGAAACTGAGTTTTGCAAGTGTGTGGTTGACGAACGTTTTATAAACGAGGCCCAGGATTTACACATCGTTTGATACTGAAAGATGGAGCGGTCCCAGCTACAAAAGATCCCTATCATGATTCAGAACTGCAGATGGTAAGTGAAATGTCATTAAATGTATGTGTTTCTATCGGCAATCGCCGTGCGAGTGCTCATCGATCTTTAGCTCCGCCATTGGGTGTACTTAAGGAGCAGGTCATATGGGTTTTCAAATAATATATATTTTTGCAGTATGTAAAGTAGCTATCCTTCAATATAGAAAGTCTGCAAAGTTGTTGATCAAAAAAAGTGCATGATCAATAAAAATATTGTCTCTCAAAATAAAGAGTTGCCTCAACGAATCATATTTTTGAATCTGTTGCCAATATACCGATATTACTGATATACGTCACTGGGTCTATTAGCATAATCCCGCCTGCCCACAAAATATGAACGTCTGACCTGCCCACAAACACTTAGCTAGCACCAACTAAGCTAGTTAGTGTGTTTACATCATGTGGAGAAGACAGTGTTCAAAAATAACACAGCAATACAATTTTTAAATTTTGTTCCGTGCTCAAACATCTTGGTTTTTATCATCTTTGGCTTCTAATCTTTTTTATTTGAACCAACAAGCATCACTGATCCACAACCTGTAAGTACGATTAAAACATTATGTGTACATTTTCAAGTGAGTGCTGAAAATATCAAGGTTTTTCTGCTAATATATGATGTATACCTAGTGCAGCTTTTGGTTTCCAGGTAAACCACGATATAACTGAAATAGCTTTCATAATTCGTTGTTCATTTCCTAAGAATGTGTTGATTAATGTAGACTGTTGTTGTTCTGATTACTTGCATGTAGACATATTTTGGTTTACAAACTATGTTGTTTCATCAGTTAATCACATTAGCACTTGGCTAAAGTATCAACCATTATTGTTTTGCGATAATTATTGTACATCATTATTGTTTTTGTTATAAGTGTTTACAGTTTAGTAGCTAAACTTTAGCCGTGGGCACAATTTGCTTGCGTTATTGTTAAACAAAATGTTTGTCATTTTAAGAAGGGTTTGGAGCACTATATTATTGTTTTATGTAAAGGTGCATCAGGGTTGCCAGGTTTTCACAACAAAATCCACCCAATTGCGTCCCAAAGAACTACAATCCCATGAAACGTTGTTAATGACAATTAAAAATCATGTAGAAATATAAAAATATTGACTTAAATATATATTACATTTTTAAATACATGAACATAGAAAACCATGTCTACATTATTATTGTTTTCCTGTATTTATCATCCAATGAACACAGCCTTGGTGAGCAGAAGACACTTATTTCAAACACCATTTAAAAAAAAATCTGAAATATTCCAAACTTCTGACTGGGACTCTGGGAGTGTACAGAAACAATACATGTCACATTTATTGCAAAATATACAAAAGATATAGCCTTGTTGGCTTTCAATTTATTTTTCAGAATCATGGTGATGTATGCAAAAAAAAAAAAAAGTTGAAATAATGCTGGCTGACGGCTTTAACAAAAGCCTGTAACATCGATTATCAACCCTGTAGACTGTAGGTCTGTCTGGTTTGTAAGTTATTATTGAATGGGTCAAGGGGTTAAATGTTATACTGTTTCTCAGAGGTCCTCTTACAAGATTTTAACATCAAAAACATCATAATTTAGAAATAATAGGCTCTTTTCTGTCCTGTTTTTGACCCTTCCCGTCTAAGTGCTCCGTTTGGTTTACTCAGAAGTAAACTGGCTAACAGATGTGTCTAATGATGTCAAAGATGGACACTGCTGTGATTCAGGTTTAAAACGTATAAATACTCAGTACATCTCAAACTATCTGTAACAGACAAAGCAATAATGACAAGATAAAAAGTGTTACTTTTGAACGTTTTAATCAGATCCAATGTAGCTGACACACCATTGCCTTTTAGTTTCAATTTCTCCTTAAACTCCTGAATCGAATTGTGCCTTGTTTGAAACACTTAGGTTCCTCCTAAAACAATCTGTAACTTCATCCACTCCTAATCAGATGGAAGGCAATGCAAAGACTGTGTTTTTCCACAACCTGGCACTGCAGTGACTTATCCTCAAAGCCATCTTTATCCTTTGGTTGCCAAGCAAACCTGTGTTTGACTCTCTTGTTATTTACCTACTACAAGTGCAAATAGAAACAGGCGGTGATCAGATTCTGCAGAGGTGGGCTTTCGTCACAATATAAGCTGTTCTTAGAGTAACGCCCAAAGTGTACTTCATTTTTGTACACATACACTATTGTATGCGTTAGGGATGTGACGTGAGGAAATTTTCACACCGGTATATAAACAAAACAAAACCAGTAACAACGGAGGTGAGGCTTTGGACATTTTCACTTTCACTTTCGATTTGAATTTGTGAACCTGGCGTCACGTTTTACAAGAAAATATTTTTTTTACATTCAAAGACTAAAACAAATGCTTTAAAGATGGATTCATTATTATTATTATTAAAGAAATGCACAACAACAAAAGACTACAATGACAGACTAGCTTATATAACATTTATTTAGGGTTGTTACTTTGGTAATCGAGTAATCTGTCGATTATTCTGACAATCAAGTAATTGGATTTTTTTTTAATTTTTAATTTTTATTTTTTTTTAAATAGACCCAAACAAACAATATCCTTTAAAATTCCATATGTTAAACCTGATTCACATATTGTAGAGCTGCAAAACGATTAGTCACAATTAATAGATTCAAAATAAAAGTTTGTTTACATACTATATGTCTATGTACTGCATATTTTATATATATAGATATATATATATACACACACACACACACACACACACATACATACACAAGTATACATTAAAGAAAAATGTTCGATTTAAATGTAGCAATCGTGAAAGCCCAATATTTATTAACACAAAATTTGTGACGTATACAAAGTATGCTCGGTTACAAAAATCAAACACGTGCATACTATTTTGGTGACTAAATTTGCATCACATGTTCTGTACGTGAACCCTAAAAACTAGGGTTCGGGGAAAAAGATTTACATTTGAATTGCGATCCAGTCTTCTAGCCATTTGCTTCAATTCACAAATTTCAAAAAATCTATTTTCTAGTTAATATAATAATAGCATTTTGTCAGAACAAAACAGCAAAGCAACTGACCTATCGCTAAGCCCCGCCCCCTTAGTTACTGTTGCTGCCTCGGACAAACAAACGGAGTTTCCCACTGTATTACAATGACAGTTGTCAGTGTGAAAACCTTGTCCGAAGACGTTTTTGATCAATTTTGAACACAGAAGGACCACCTCTCGTCAAGGAGCATTCAAGTAGGGCTTTAATATGCCATGGAGAGACATATCAATGATTTTAAAATAAATATGGTGTGTAACATGATTAATTTGAAATCAAGGGTTTACAGATCGCAATGCAAATGGAAGAAATCTCATGTTACGGTCGTCACAATCGCAGATGACAGCATCCAGGATCAACACTGTTCATGTACCGCAGTGTAAGATTAATTATTTTAATCGGTACCGAAACATTCCCAGTCCTACTAAAAAACAAAGCATACTTTGGCCTTAACAAGACAACTGAGTTGTGAAACTTCCAGGATGTTTTATACTACAATGACCTCATAATGTCAAAAGAGCAAAGAAAATTAGATTTCTCAATTCAATTCAACACCTTCACAACACTTGCTTCAGGACCCCTACTACTGCACTCCATTAGGCTCAAGATGCAATGCACAGACCCAATATTATGACACAGACCAGATGTCCCGCCTGTTTACATTTACATACCTACTTTGCTTACACCAGACAAGCACTCTGACCGAGAAGTGCATTTCAACATTGACTCATGTGGCCACTAGCACTCTACACGGACAACAGGAGTAGCTATTAATAAAATAAAATATTAACTGAATAGCCACATCTACTGGAATAAATATCACATTAAAAATGAATACACGGTGCATTAAATATATATGCACTAACTGATTATGAGTTATGCGAGTGTGAGCTGGAAAGCAGCTGGTATGGCAGCAGATGAGCTTGTGTAAGATGACGTTGGCAACCGAAAAGCAAACAGACTGCAGATCACATTAGGCTTTAGTGCTCTGCCCTGACTCTAAGCTCTACCATAACAAGACACTTCCCATGACTCACTGAAACATGAAGAAACATAAGTAGGCTTGTGTAAATTAGGGTGTAAGAAAGAAGGAATAAAACACTGAGAGAAGATCACATTAAGGGAAATGTCTCTAACTCAGTTCGTACTTTCAATACGAAAAGTGATAGATTATTTTCCAGTTCTGAAGACAAAGAGTAGCTGCTTGTGCAAAGTTCACAACAGCAATGCTAGGATGTTGTGGGTGGATGTTTACAGATCCAAATCGAAAAAGAGCCCACCTCAAATGTCTATGCCATCCTGGTCTCTAGATATGACTCTAGTCCCTCTTTCCACTAAGTACCTGTAAACACAGCTCAAGATCATCTACCTGCTATTATTCACATTTTTGTTCATCATTTACCATGCACAACAGAAAAAAAAAAAAAAAAAAAAAAAAAAAAAAATCAATCCATAGACAAGCAAATACAGATTTGTAACATGATGCCTGAAACTGAGATTCATAAATATAAATCTGCAAACAATACATAAAGTGCACATGCTGATTCCTGTAGTCATACAAAAAGTGACAATTAAAGAAATAGCGCACTAAAAATGAACATTTGCTAAAATGTACTCACCCTCAGATCATCCTCATCCAAAATGCAGATGAGCTTGTTTCTTCATAAGATTTGTAGAAATGTAATATTACATCACTCGCTCAGCAATGGATCCTCTGTAGTGAATGGGTGCCGTCATAATGAGAGTCCAAACAGCTGATAAAAGCATCACAATAATCCACACCACTCCAGTCCATCACTTAACATCTTGTGAAGCCAAAAACTGAGCGAATGTAAGAAACAATTCCATCCTAAAGATATTTTTAACTTCAACCCGTTGCTTTTGGCTAAAATACAATTCCATAATAATGCTACTTCCAGTGAATAAGTCATCTTGTCTAAATCAGGAGAAATGTGCACATATCAAGCAAAGTTT
Source organism: Cirrhinus molitorella (assembly GCA_033026305.1). NCBI lineage: Eukaryota > Metazoa > Chordata > Actinopteri > Cypriniformes > Cyprinidae > Cirrhinus > Cirrhinus molitorella. Next base: position 34,021,371 of record CM065121.1, on the reverse strand, counting down.
ACAAGCCAAAACAGTTCTGATGTGAGAGACAACAGGAGATGGACTTTTACATTGAAATAAAGCATTATTATGGATTATGGACTCATATTTTGGCCAGAAGCAATGATTCAGATTTGTTTCGCACAAACGTAGTTATTTTCTTCTCAAGATGTTAACTGATGGACTGGAGTGGTGTGGTTTACTTGTGGATCATTGTGATGTTTTCATTAGCTCTCATTCTGACGGCACCCATTCACTGCAGAGGGTCCATCGGTGAGGATCAGTGGTTATCTACATATCTTTCATTAAACTTTAACTTTTGGGTGAACTATTCATTCAAAACAATTTGGTTATATTGATTGTTGCAATACATTTAATTTAATTTCCATGTATTTTGCGGTGAACTACCCCATTTAGGATAAAAGGGCTTGCCATGGCACCTCCAGTGATGATTTTAGGATGTGCAATAATGTATGTAAATGACAGAGGAACTGAATCCACAAGGTTAGTAGTGAAAAAGTGATTACAACACCCTAATTATAATACGAACAACAGAACTCTCATTGGACGATTGTTTGACAGGAACAATTACAAAACTACCGATGAGGGAAGTTCTGAAAACTATTCAAGAGCAACGCTGCTATTTCAGCTTTACAGGAACATGGTTACAAAATACACCAATTACTCAGTATATAGATGGGAAAAGCTATCTTAAACATATGTGAAAACAGAAATGTGGTTTAGCACCTGGTTTCCATCTCCACTAATTACTGGGCAGCAGTGTCTGAAATGAGAGCAGATCTAAACACACTTCCTGTGATGTACCACGTGAAGCATACAGCATTAGGCCACAACTTTCAGACAAACAAACAAGATAAGATATATTAGCCATTTAGTTTTTAAATGCATATATCTTGTCTAGTCTTCTAATATTATCTGTTAATTACTGTAAGCCAGATGAGAAGAGTACAAACCATCAAAATAAGCAAACAGTACATTATACCATATTTAAACAATTACCTTCTATAGAGGGTTTGCACTTATATCACGATTGGATTTGATCAGTTACCCGGATACTGGATGGATTGCATGGTCAATGTACTACTAAATGTGTTTTTCTGCTAATTTATGCTGTCTAAACCATGGAAAAAACGTGGAGATGGATTTAGGAAGCAGGAAAAAGCGCAATATTTTTTACAAACGTACCCTACTTCACCTACCTGACTGCAAATGATAAGAACAAACATGAATATTGTCAAGTTTCTCGCCCTAGAAATCCTGGTTCAGTTGTTCCTCAGACAGGTTTTTTTTTTCTTTTTCTTAATTTGTTATAACTTTTGGCAGTCTGTAGTATTCCAAATTAGTACAGCCCAAAACATGACAATAATTGATCATTTTCAGCAGCAATAATCAACTAAACATGCAAGTTTTGTTCGGTTCAGTGGCATTGTTTACCTTCAGTGCCGCCAATATGGCCGATTGATGCCACACTATTGAAGAAACAGTTCATTTATAATTCAAAGATTAGCTTAAAAAAGCTCAAACACTGAGGTGTAAATGTGCATTAGTACAGAATTAAATTAAAATATATATCTAAATATCTCAAAATTAGCACGTGACAAGTGTAAAACATTCTTGCAACATAACTGTACAAGTGCAGAACATATGTTTTATTGTATTCTTCTACATTGAGCTTTTTCTAAGATATTTCTTCCCACACTGTCACTGCACTAAATAAAAAAACACCTTTATTAAAACTGTAAAGTACCCAAAGTAGCTAAAACACCCATTTTGTAAAGTTATTTTACTTCACAAGAGCATTTTATAGTCATATGAAAATGTTCTCAGTATAGCTTGACTATGATTAACAACAAACATGCTCAAGAAATCCATAAGCAGCACAGCTGTATTTGTAGCAATAGCCAAAAATACACTGTATTGGTCTTTTTTTTTTATGTCAAAAACCATTGGGATATTAAGTAAAGATCATGTTCCATGCAGATATTTTGTACATTTCCTACTGTAAATATAGCAATGCATATTGCGTTTTGATAAGAACTTAATCTGGACAACTTTAAAGCCAATTTTCTCAATATTTTTGCACGCTCAGATCCAGATTTTCAAACAGCTGTATCACAAATATTGTCCTATCCTAACAAAAGCACACATCAATTGACAGCTTATTTATTCAGCTTTCGGATGATGTACAAACCTCAATTATAAAAAAAGAAATTGACACTTATGACTGGTTTTGTGGTCCAGGGTCACATATGACAGCTACAGATTACTAATATATCATATGACAGATGAACAACACAGGAATTCATTACAGGGGAATTTTGCCTGCATATTTTAGATATCTAAAGCAGTTTTTCAATTTTAGTTTATGTTTGTTCAAACAAAGCATGTGAAATCAACAAGTCAACCTCAAACTTTATTATTGCTAAACGCAGGAAAAGACTATCATCAAAGTTGCGGAAAGAAAAACAAAAACCACACAACTGTCAGAAAAGAGAAAACAAATACTTAAACAAGCAAAACAAACAAACAAAAACATCCGCAATCACGAGGAGCTGTAGGTGAGGTTTACTGCAAACACTACAAGCTTCCCTCCAAAACGATTTAAAAACAAAACCGTAAAATTAACTCGTTATTAACGTTTTCCATAACGTCATATCTGACCACCTGCTGCAAAACAAATTAAATAGAGGACGTATTACAATACATAAACCGTTTAATATAACTGTTAGGTGAAACGCTGCCCTGTGTCTTTATTAAATTCAAATTTAATCCGCAGCGAAATTGTTTAATTCGCCAGACATTACACGCTAGCCTCAAGCTAACTCAAAAGCGAAACTTACCAAAACACCGCAGCACCAAAACAACGAAGTAGCAAAACAGACAGTGTGATGAGAAAACTGTTTAAATGGCTCGTTACCAGCTGCTGTCGGATCCAGCGAATCATCCTGTCTCGAGCTAGCGCAGTGAGCTAGCCCGCTCCACCGACACAAATCCCCGCAGCATCAATAAAACCGCTTCCCCTGGCGCGTCCTGCTCTCCGCATTACAGAGCGAGCGAGTGAACGCCGAGAGCGCACAGACCCCGGCCCATTCTGCTACTCGAACCCAATGCGGCGAAGTGGAAACGCGGACACAAACACACACACATACACTCTCACACCGACTGCGCTTGACTGAGATGACTTCTGACTGACAACATCCCGGAAGTGACGTCACTCTCGGCCAGAGCACATTAACGGCTCGAAGTTGTGTCACACGTGCTACAGGAATTACTTGTAGATTTAAATACTGAAGTTTCGTTAACTTAGAAGTAATTACACTTTCGTCGACTGAAATATAAACACTGGTATTCCTGACAAAGTCACTGTCACGTAATCTTAACTTTAAGGGAAGAGTTAAGCATTGAAATGCACTGAAAAGAGTCACCCTTAGGTCATTCCACTCCTGTTTGACTTTTAGTGGAACGCAAAACGATAAGACACAAATAAAAACATCATCATGTTCTCTTAAATGTATTCATTTGTTGTGAGAAAATATAGTATAAAGTAGTTTTGTAGTACTTGAGACCGGTTTTGATGTAGTACTTGATGGTCTTAGTTTTGTCTCAGTCTCGACTGCATTTGGTCTTGGTCTTGTCTTGGTCTCAGATTAAGAAGACTCGGATTTTACTTCAAGACCGGTCAAGACCACAATTGTGTGGATATCACTAAATTTCTTAATTTTAACGATTTTGTAGTTTTTAGCAACCACCCCTTTATGAATGTATCCTTGTTATGCTTGGATGTGTGAATGTTTTGTCACTGCAGTTTGTTTAAACAGCTCCCAATGAAACAAATTAGATTTTTAACTGAGTCACATGCAGTTATGTCACTAAATGAAGTTAAAACACTTGTATGCAGTTCAGACTCTCAGTGACTGTTCATGGGCCAAAATATTTCACATAAAGTGTAATTATAAAAAAAAAGAAAAAAATATTATTCATTGCTTTGTACCCTGCTCAGGGTATTTATATACACTGGGGCTAAAAAGTTTAGAATAATTAAGATTTTTCATATTTCTGAAAGGAGTCTCTTGCTCACCAAGGCTGTATTTATTTGATCACATTATTACAATTTAAATAAATGGTTTCTCTTTTAATACATTTTAAAATGTAATTTATTGCTGTTATCAAAGCTGAAGTTTCAGCATCATAACTCCAGTCACACAATTCTTTCAGAAATCATTCTAATATGCTGATTTAGAGCTCAATTATTATTAAATACTTCATTATTATTACTGAATAATTTTTAATTATTTTAAATTGTAATAAAATTGTACAGTATTGATGTCTTACTGTGTTTTTATCAAATAAATGCTGTTTTGGTGAGCAAAAGGAACATTCAAAAACACTAAAAAATCTTAATTATTCTAAACATTTGACACCCAGTGTACATCTTGGGTATTTACAATTTTCTACATTTTAAATTTTGCATGTTTTGCTTTTCTTATGATAGAACAGACGATAAGTGTTGAATAAAGATGGTTAAGTTGTTTTAGCTTGTACATGTATATGTTTGCCAATTTAAAAGGATAATTCCTATAAAATAATAAAATTCACCACTGCAATGATTTTTATTATTATTATTATTCTTTTTTTTTTTTTTTTTAATTTCACAGTAAATGTGGATCTTTCAAATTAATTTGAGGAGTGCTGGTCGGTCTTGGTCTCGACTTGGTCTCGCCCTGCCTTGGTCTTGGTCTTGTCTTGGTCTCAAACTCTTAAAGTCTTGGTCTTGTCTTGGTCTCAACACACTCTGGTCTCAGTCTCAACTTGGTCTCAGACAGGGATGTAAAAAACAGTAATTTTACTTGATTAGTACTTAAGTATTATTTGGGAGGATTTGTATTTTATTCAACCACAATTTAATCTACTTGTACTTTTACTTGATTAAATTTTTTTTTTACAAGAAAAAAAACAAAGTACATTACATTTTTATTTTATTTACGTGTGTGCTTACGTGAGAACAACGATTGTTTTCATGCATCAAAAACACACATTTCTACTTCAATTATGGCTTCAAAATATCCCCATCAAATCTGAAAAAGCATATTGAGGTAGCAAAGATGCGTTTTCCCAAAAAAAAGTCAGTTATTAAGTCATTCAGTAAGTCATTATTCTTTCAGTTTAGCTGTGTAAAATATTGTCTGAATGCACAATATTAATTGCTAATAAAATCAGTGATCAGAATTTAAATACAAGTAATATTTCTGTGGGAATTTTTAAATCTGGAATCCGAGGGTGCAAAAAAAATCAAAATATTGAGAAAATCGACTGTTCAAATTAAGTTCTTAGCAATGCATATTACTAATCAAAAATTATGTTTTATATATTTATGGTAGGAAATTTACAAAATATCTTCATGGAACATGATCTTTAGTTAATATCCTAATGATTTTTGGCATAAAAGAAAAATTTGATCCATACAATGTATTGTTGGCTATTGCTACAAATACTTGTGCTTCTAAAGACTGGTTTTCTGGTCCAGGGTCACATATGTGACCTGAGCCTTTGCATTTTGTTTTGTTTTGTTTTCTCCCTTTAACCAGACTTCTGTCAGAAAAAGTTTTTCTATTTTTAAAATACTTAAGTACAGTTTAAAATTGTAGGCTACTTTTAAACTTTTACTCAAGTATGCATTTGGCCGGATACTCATATTTTTAATTGAGTAAAAAATTTGCGGAGTATCTGTACTTTCACTGGAGTAACATTTTTGAGTACTTTTTACACCTCTGCATATAGTTTTGGAATGAGTGAGAAAGTATTTTCTTCCAAAAAGAGTAACCTATTCCAAACTGGAAGGATGAATTTAATTAATTAGATTGTTCCTTTTTGGTAAGTAAATATTTACATTTTCATTTGTTGGCGATTACTATTGGAATATTCCAGTAAAGGTTTATTGGTAGTCTTAAAATAAGGTGAATATAATGCAACCATCATAAAGCAATAAACTGCTATTATTAGTTTATTTCATCATATCCTTACCACTGAAATAAAGAAGATAAAAGCAAGTACTGTGAAATATAGTACCCAAACATTGTCAATGTCATAGTTATCTTTTTACCTAACCCTAATAAAAGTAATGACAACGGATAATGTTTGATTATTAAAATAGTTAGCAAAACACCTAGACTACCTAAAAGCAATAGATACCCTTAAAAGTACATACACTACCAGTTGAAAGTTTGGACACACCCTCTCACTGTTTTTTTCTTTATTTTCATGACTATTTACATTGTAGATTCTCACTGAAGACATCAAAACTATGAACGAACCAAAAAAAAAAATAACTGAAAACATGTTTTATATTTTAGATTCTTCAAAATAGCCACCCTTTGCTTTGATTACTGCTTTGCACACTCTTGGCATTCTCTTGATGAGCTTCATGAGGTGGTCACCTGAAATGGTGGTTGAAGGAGTTCCCAGAGATGCTGAGCACTTCTTGACTCTTTTGCCTTCATTCTGCAGTCCATCTCATCCTAAACCATCTTGTTTGGGTTTAGATCAGGTGACTGTGGAGGCCAGGTCATCTGGCGCAGCACTCCATCACTCTCCTTCTTGGTCAAAGAGCCCTTACACAGCCTGGAGGCGTGTTTGGGGTCATTGTCCTGTTGAAAAATAAATGATGGTCCAACTAAATGCAAACCGGATGGGATGGCATGTCGCTGCAGGATGCCGTGTAGCCATGCTTGTTTAGTGTGCCTTCAAATTTGAATAAATCCCCAACAGTGTCACCAGCAAAGCACCCCCACACCATCACACCTCCTCCTCCTTGCTTCAGGGTGGGAACCATGCATGTAGAGACCATCCGTTCACCTTTTCTGCGTCACACAAAGACACAGCAGGTGGAACCAAAGATCTCAAATTTGGACTCATCAGACCAAAGCACAGATTTCCACTGGTCTAATGTCCATTCCTTCCGATTCTTGGTCCAAACACATCTCTTCTGCTTGTTGCTGTTCCTTAGTAGTGTTTTTTTAGCAGCTATTTGACCATAAAGGCCTGATTCACGCAGTCTCTTCTGAACAGTTGATGTAGAGATGTGTCTGCTGCTAGAACTCTGTGTGGCATTAATCTGGGCTCTAATCTGAGGTACTGTCAACATCCGATTTCTGAGGCTGGTGACTCGGATGAACTTATCCTCAGCGGCAGAGGTGACTCCTGGTCTTCTTTTCCTGGGGCGGTCCTCATGTGAGCCAGTTCCATCATGAACTCATTGAGAGAAGGCCAAGGATTTGCAGCGCTGTCAACAAAGCAAAGGATGGCTATTTTGAGGAATCTAAAATATGAAGCATATCTAGAGTTATTTCACACTTCTGTGTTTACTATATAATTTATGTGTTCATGTATAGTTTTGAGGTCTTCAGTGAGAATCTACAATGTCATGAAAGTAAAGAAAAAACATTACATGAGAGGGTGTGTCCAAACTTTTGACTGGTAGTTTATATTTATTTATTTTGTGCCTCAGTGGCATTATAGGAAACAGATGCAGAGATTATAACCATACCAGTGATTCATGCTGCATTGAAGCCTCTAGATACAGCATTAATCTGTCAGAGAGCACTGCGTTACACTGTCATCCACTGAGAGTCTCTGGATTAGTTTAAGAGCATCACAGCTGTCAAAGTATCTGCTGTCATATCACTGCCTGATACTTGGGGATAGTCAAAACAATCATCATGTTTTTTTGCACATCAGTTAATGGATGTGCGAACAAGCACCTAGATAGATAGATAGATAGATTGCCGTCAATTGTTTCTGTGAATAGAGTTCTCATTAAACTATAAATAACTTTGGCTCTCTACATGTGACTTTTTCTTTATTAATGTGTAACTCGGTATGTTTATCACTTGGTTCACCGAAGGCCGCTTCCATTCAGGTGCCTTTTATTACACAACAGCGCCTCACTCAGGATAAAAAGACAAGTACACGGAGAGTTTTTTTTTTTAATTTCAAGTGTTTTTAAGTTCAAGTCGTCATTTTATTGGAGATATTACTGTTCCAGATGGATGAACGTCTAATGATTCCTGTGAGTAGCGTTTGTGAGGGAAAGGTGATGGTAATGGGCGAAATAGGCTAATGTTACTCCCTATGTGTAAGTGTAATTCCAAGCTAATTATTTTTTGTAAGCTAACATGTTAACTAAAAGATGTAAGCAATAAGCATATAGTTAACTAATTACAATTCATAGTTTGGAATATATATTGATTTTAGTCACTTTGTTTTTATTTTTGCCACTGAAATGTATACAACGAGCTTATTCCTTGCTAATGTTAAAATGATATGTTAGCTTATTTGTTTGTTTGTTTGTTTCATCACAACGAAGCAATAACAGAACAGAAAATTAATAAATCACATTAAACACTATTTAAATACAAAACAAAAATTACAGAAGAATGTTTACCAATTATAGGCTAATGGTTGTATTAGTAAGAGCTGGATAATTGTAGTCCGTTACTAATTCCAAATTACATGACAGAAATTGTAGTCAGTAACGTAATCCGTTACATTGCATATTTTAGATATTGTAATCGGAGTACTTTTAGATTACTTTTAGATTGCTTTTGATCTCGTTTATCGCATAATGTTGTAATTGAACCATATTGACAAAATGCAAAGAGTAAAAAATATATTTTATTTGTTGTTATCACCAACATGAATTGCATTAAACATTATATTACGTCAACTGGGTTTGTGAAGGAACTACAGGGGGTTTATGAGTTTTAATGAAAAGCTAATAATTAATTAAATCATAAAAATGTTAAATTAAAAACAAATAATTTTAAAATGAACCAAAATAAAACACTTTTTTTATACCTGCATGTCATGCATGACCATAACCAAAGGAGATACTTCATTATTAATGATAATTCCAATAACGCTTGATGTGTTCATCATTAGTTGATGCAATGTTGAAAGACTTCTTAAACCTGAAATGATTTTTGTAAATGCAGTGTAGCCACCTGAATAATGACTGATCTCTGTGCGAATGTCCACAAAACTGAAAGTGTATAATAAAGCGGCATGCTATTTTAGAAAAGCAAAATATAAAATATGAAAAAGAGAAATTATAAATCAATAAATTCTAAATAAATAATTGCTATTGTGTGAATAATATGCAATAATGTAATTCATAAAAAGTAACTGTAGTCTGATTATGAGTATTTTAAAATGTAATTTAATATAATTACAAGTACTTAATTTTTGGAATGTGATTACATAATCTAAAATTACATGTAATCAGTTACTACCCACCACTGGTAATAGTGGTTCTTCAGTCTTAAAACTTAAGTTACCAAACACTAACTATTAGCTAGTGTAGTTCATTATTTAGCTATAGTTTAAAAAATTCAAAATGTCTCTTTATGTTCAACCTCCCTCCAGTGTTATGCTAGGGTGACTCAGACCAGGTTTGGCACATTTTCAACAAGATAATTAGCCCATGTTGCTGCATGCATTTCTCTGTTGAGGATGTTGTGGATCAAGGTTAATGAAATAATATCTAAAAGGAAACCCAAACTTCTTTTTTTGCATCACTATAAACTATAAGGGTTGTTTCAGACTGGTTTCATGGTGGTTTTAATAAAAGATTCATTACAAACTTTTCATGAAGAAATAGGGGCCCAACTCACAATCTCAAAAATGTTTTTGCAGTGATGCCACAGAAGAACCTTTTAGTTTCTCAAAGAACCTTCTAGTGAGAAGTTCCTAAAAGAACTATTTTAAGAATTATTTTAAACTCAAGAACTGTCTTCCATCATAAAGAAACTTTTCTGCATTTGAAGGTTCTATGGATGTTAAAGATTCTTCATGGAACCATTAATGCCAAAACATATTTTTTTAAGAGTGTAACGTGTACTTGGTCTCACAGATTTGCGATGGCTGCTGGCACATTTATATCAGTGCTTCCCAAACCTATCTTGGAGGCCCCAACAGTGCACGTTTTGGATGTCTCCCTCCCACACCTGATTCAACTCCTCAGATCATTAATCACACCTAAAGGCACACCTAAGTTGGGTGTGTCCAGGGAATGTGTCCTTGGGCACACCCAATCCTGCTTTTTGGAGGATCAATGTCCTGCATAGAGAGCATGCCATAGCATTTTGGAAAGGTGTTCATGAGCATGATGTCACCCACCAGTGTGGACTCCACAACAGATGTCTACCCCATTGTTTCCCAGCACTGTTTTGATATTGGTGATACTTGGATGTAAACAACAGCATGGATCACACAGTTAATTCATTGTTTTGCTAATTTATGCTGTCTAAACCATGGAAAAATGTATGGAATCTGCTAAATCATATTTTGACAGACTAAAGTTAATAGGTGGTAAAGATATGTACGAGCAGTATTAATATAATATAATATAAGGATATTAGCCTTATATTTCACCTACCTGATTGGAAATTAATGATGATGACACAAATGATGTCAAGATTCCTGAGTTTGGCCAACAACAAACACAAACCTTTTGTTCCTCCTTTTTGCACTCTTGTCATTGATTTGTTATAACGTTTGGCAGTCTATATATATATATATATATATATATATGTTTATGTCGATGAGGCTTAAGGCGCCCCGGGGTAAAAGGCGCCTTCAATATTATTTTCCTCTGGCTAAAAAAATTGCTATCTTTTCAAGATAAACATGCAATTTTGGCTGATTCTTCTTGACGTGATTGTGGGCAGCAGCGCAAAGGCGATTCTGTGCTTACTTGATCTAATATTTGAGAATATGAGCATACGAGAATCGCTAAAATTATTGAATATATCTTAAGACAAAGGTCTTCTTAATGATTTTCAGTTTTGTTTAGGATAATTAAAGCAACTGTTTTTAAATTAAATAGTATTTGGGTTAAAAAGCAGCCCTTGCTGTTGGGGCTAAAAGGCACAATAATGACAATTAATAGAAGGCTTACTTTTCCATTTGTTGACATGACATTGTTAGATTCCATCTTAGAGATATTCACCCTGTTTAAAATGAAACCATCATATTTAAAAACATGCTATTAATCATCATACAATAACATATAATTTGTTGTTACCACTGTACATCTATATTAAATTACTATGGGATCTCCTTGAATGCTTTCAGAATCTTTACATTTTAAAATTTTGTTTCTGTATTATAAAATATGTTTTATTTCAACATATATTGATTGAGCAAAAAATAATTATTTTATTTATCAAAATAAGCTGAAAATAGTACAAACTTTTTTTTTTTAATAATTGTTTACAAGATGAAAAGTACAATAACTCAAACAGAACAATTCTCCTTAAAGGGACAGTTCACTTTTCTCATGCTGTACCAAACCTGTATGAGTTTCTTCTGTTGAACATAAAAGAAGGTATTTTGAAGTTGTTGATTTGCCACTGATTTCCACTGAGAAAAAAAAGTGTTTCTTTTGTGTTTAACAAAAGAAAGAAACTCATACATGTTTAGAACAACTGGAGATTGAGATGTTTAGGTGAACTGTCCCTGTCCCTTTAAGAACAACTTAATGTGAATCTAAAATTCTACAAATACAACAGATGCTATTTTAAATTTTAAAAATTCTGATGTGTTTTTGCTAAATTATTGATGTACTGTGTTTTTCACTTTCAACACAATTTTTATATGTGCATTCATATATTAATGGTTTATATACTGTATATTAACTAATGATCTCTCAAGCATTATATTATGAAATAATATTTCTCCTCTTGAGTCTGCAGCTCCACCTGCTGGAATGACTGGGCTATTACTCAAAGTTTGAGAAAAAAAAAACATTACAGCACTGGAAATAAATGGGATTTTTCATTATATGTTGTATATTTTTGTTTTATTGTTGTTTCTTTATTTGTAATATATATGCACATATGTATGCATAGGGTTCTAGAAAAAGTTTGAAGGCAAACTTGAAGGCAAGAAAAACTGAACTGAAGCCAGCGCTCTTCTGTAGATACACAGACAGTTCTGGTTTCTGTTTGTTGCTGTCGTTAATCCTATTTAATGGAAGATACTTGTAATTGCCCACTTAGGATCCTTAAAGCTGGGTTCCTGTTGGTCTTGCTTGGTTGCACCTGGCAAGCTCTCTGCGCTTTAAGAGTAAGTGGGATTGGGTTTCGTGAGGAACTAATCCTTCCTGCCTGCATCTCTAACAGCCACTGACCCACAGCGAGACACACTGTGCCTTTAAATACAGCCACATATTTCTCATGGCTGACCAAACACAATTCGTTGTAGGTCTCTGTGAGTGCATGCATTTGCTTACAAAGTCACCTACAAAGTGTGTATGCAAGGTTTTTGATGAATGTATGTATGTCTTTGTTGTCCTGTTGCCTAATTGCAGTGAATGTGCACTTGTAGTGTACCTCAGATTTTTAAAGTGCATTTAAAAAAGTACTTGCTGATAAGATAATATTAATAAAATAAGTCAATTTACTGTAACTGCACCTATAAACACTGTTGTGGCTTTAAAAAGTTTATTTTTTTGCAGTGTCATAAAAAGTATGCTTATTTTGATGTGTTGACTAACATACTAAAGCACACGATTATAATTTAAAACTGCTGTGTGTTATGACATATTGCATTAAACTTGAAGACATTTCAAATGTGATAAACTGCAACTTTAGCATTACAAATTGTAGTTACGAATATATTTAAATACATGATATACACATTTCAATATAATTAACTTTATTTTAGTTTACCATATGCTTGTCATTACATTCTGTCAGTACTCTTTAAGCATATTTGGATAGAAGTAGTTCTATCATATAAAGAAGTATTTAAGAATTCCTAATTAAATAGATAAAAAAGCAGCTGAGTGATGAAAACATTACAATCAGGTCACGATAACAATAAAAAGTAATCTTTTCAAAAGTATGCAAAAATGTACTTATGATTTTGCCTTGAAAGTATGAGTTGTTGTGTTTTATCATTGTTATTTAAAAGCATGAAAAATCTGTTAGTCATTGCAATTACCGTCTATACATATATACACTAGTTTATCTCTAGTTTAAAAAAAATAGACAAAAATGTACAATAAAAAATGTCAGAGTGATAAAATACAACTGCTTTGATGTCATAATGAAGAAAAAGTTATATTGGTTAAGTGGCTATTTTTTTTTTTTTAAAGAACAAGCATAATTAAACACACAAGGCTCTATAGCGTACACATATTTTAAGGGGCTCCTGCATGCATTTACAAATTGCATAATTTACATAATATTATGAGATTAATGTTTTAAATATAAAATTTAGAACACAGAAATATGAAATGATAGAAAAACAGAATTAGACTTTTAAATGTGAAACTAAAATTGCCAGTAGGTGGCAGTAAGCCACTGTCTTAATGACTGAGTGGCTGTCATTTATTCAGTCGATTCAAAACGGCTTATTATGAATGGGTCAGTGAATCATTGATTAAAAAAACGCATAAAAAACCCCCCCAAAAAACGCAAATTCATTCAGTACCGAAACACCGCAGTGTGCAGAGAGGCATGACATGGCTTTGCTTAGAACTAGAGCAAAAAGACAAAATTTTCTCTGCGATTTAAATCACGTAATAACTTATTTTTTATTGAATTGTTGCCCTGACACTCAGTAAATTCTGCCACTGCATGCAAAATGCTAACCATGCATATAATCGCTCTAAATGCCTGTCTGTGTGTGCTAGAAAGTCTGCGATTTGTTGTTACAATAACAATAACCTAATTTAGATGATGAGATCGGTATAATGAAGTTATACAGTAAGATACCTGAAGCAGCTGCATTTTGCTGTTTAAGTGCTGGTTTATTAATGATTTTAATACGCATGAAAACTCTTGATGCGCAAAAGACAAGGTAATAAAAACATTCGGGGCTTTACTGAAAACATTTAGGGCTTCAGCCCCCTTAGCCCACCCCTAGTGGCCCCTGCATGGAATGTCTGGATACTGGAATCGGATTGGCTAGCAAGTATGCAGTAAAACCGTTTAATGCACAGGTAGTTCCAAGTCAGTTTAATCACCGTTCTATATTAATGCACTGCTTTAATTGATGCACACTAATGCACAGAGAGAGAGTGAGAGAGAGAGAGAGAGGTCACAGATTGAATTGTGCTGCGCACATAAATAAAGTTGTTGTCAGCGCTTCACTACGATTCTTATTAATAAAATAACCTAGATACTAGATCGCTACATTATATTCCTCAGCAACGAGGTAGTAAAACCGCTGTTTTTGAATTAATTTGTTGTTTGTAGAGAGAGACGGACAGATGCGCAGAAGGCAGGTAACACGCACATACAACTGTCCTCTCTCTCTCTCTCTAGATCCATAATTTATTGAAATAAATGCTAGAATTTATTCAAATAAATGTGATTTTACTGCACTATTTCATCTCTGTGTCTGATTTGAAGCAGCAAGAATGCAAGTGTAACAAACCGGGACGAAGACAGGTGGATCCAAATGCACGCTTTATTAACAAAAATCATAGTCGTACAGACAGGGTCAAACAGGAGCAGACTGGGACAACGGAGAACAAACACAGAGGCGTCAATATCCGAGCGTGGAGAGTCAGGGCCGGCAGCGAACGAACAGAGTAATCCAAGGGCAGGCAAGGGGTCGATAGGCGGGCGGCGGAGACTCGGGAACCAGGGACAAAGGAGATCGGAAACGGGAGGGCAAACTAGGAAATAACGCTCGGAATTGACGGATTAATCTATACAAAACTTCGCAACCAAACAGAGGGTGAACCGGTCTATTTATACAGTGAGAATGTGAACTAAGATGGCCGACTAAGGTGAAGGGTGAAAGTTGACAACAGGGGATTATGGGAAAAGTAGTGAGTTAATAGTCCATAATACATTGAAGGCTCCCTCTAAAGGCGGACGGAGGGAGCCATAGCAGCACAGCTCGTGACAGCAAGAGTTAACAAGCCGTAACTGACGAAAATAACCGTCATTTTTTACCCATTCGGTCAAATACTGCGCTGCAAAGAGGAATGCTAGTTTTAACTTGTCTATAGATTTGCAAATGACCATGGAATAAGCGGGATAGTCAATGGCTTGCTGTGCTTTAAAGGATTTTAAACGAGGCTTCGTGTCGGGCGGTTATTAACCTCCATGTCATGCATTTAAAATCCTTTAATGCACGGCAAACCACTGATTATCCCTTTCGAATCTACTGCAGCCAATCAGAAACGTATCTGTTGCTGCTACCATTTCATTGCAACTTTAACTTTAGTATAGCTTTGATTGTGCATAACGATAGATAGCATTACTGTTTGTCATGATCAGATCCATTCAATATTTATTATAACATCTGAACATAAGATCTGAACTATTCCTGACAGGTGATTGTGGGATTGAGTTGGCCAGCGAAATCACGTTTACACAAAAGTCAACTTAAACTTCTATTTCAAAACATGTCAGTAAATAGGAGGAATCACTGGAGGTATTGTGAACTATTTGTTTATAGGGAGCACGAGTGTAGAGGCTGGGATTTAACCGACTGCAGCTTTGGACGTGCCTCATTTCCAGAAGGACCTGTCGTAGCTTGAGGGGATACCAAGCTGACAGGCCTCAAAACGCTGCGTGGCTATCACAACACACTAATGGCGGTAAAGAGGGACGACTGATTACAGGGTTTGGCAGGCAGTCTGTCATACATGCTCTCACGTAATGGGCAAAAATGGAGTGTGGTCTCCTCCGACAGTGCTGACGGGTTTAGAGTGATCGCCATGCTGCGACTGAAAGACCCTTTTTAATCTATATCCCTGTTGGTTGCCCCAAACTAGACTGTGTTTCTGAATATGGATTCTTACCAGCATTTTTTCATGATTTCTATTCTACATGTGAAAATGAATGATTTGTGTCAGTTTGGTTAAGTAGATCTGTACATTTTCTCAAAAAAAAAAAAGAAAAAAAAGTGAAATGGTTGCCTAGATGTTTTGAGTTTTCAACATTTCTGCAAAAATAATTTCTGTAAGTGTCGCTAAAAAGGTTAATGGTCTATTGAGTTCTATTGAAAATAATGCACCAGCACTAAACCTGAACCCTAAACTTAACACTGGATTAAAACGCATTTGCTTTTACAAGTTATCAAGATCTTTCATCATTTTTTATCACTTATTGTGTTAGAACTCATTAAAGAGCGCTTTGTATTGCAAGTGCCGTACTGTACCAGATGGGCTTGCAAGCAAGTTTACAACATTAGAAAAGCCATACATATGAACCTAGTATAAAATAAGTCTTTATTAATGAATAATCCCCCCTGTAATCATAATATGTGTGAAAAAGTATAAACATTGTTGGTGTTTTACTGGAAACTGTAATTTGTATGTACACTAAAAAAAGGTTTAATTTTATTTTGCACGTTTTTACATGCATATTTTTTAAGTAAAATTTAAGTATGTAATTAAGTAAAATCTACTTAATGAAGATAAGTAAAATTTAGGATATTAGTAAATAATGTACAGTTTGATGAGTAATTTCTGCTTGATTATTTTAAGTTTACCCTGCAGTCCTCAAGTACAATTCACTCAGCCATGATTTGTAAGCTTTACTCAAACATCATAGCACTGAAAAAAAAATGCAAATAAAACATGTGGTTCACAAACATGTACGTGAGCAAGGAGACGGCTCCTTATTGTTTTTAAGGTCATATATTGACTCATTGTAGTTACTAACCAAATGAAACCTGAGACCTCAATACTTGGCACATGATACACAATGGTAACAATCAGTGAATAGTTTTTGAGTATGAATGGGTCTATGAATGAACTCTAGATGTTACAAAACAGCAAGTTACTTAACCTAACAACAAAATCAACCATAAAACAGTGTAAATACATCTCGAAAACAGCAAAAAATATTTACCTTATTAATTATTCATGCCCAAGTGCATGATGGGAATAATGGGATCTTGACTTTGATATGTACTTAAACAATCTTTGTAAAAAATAACAAACAATTCCAAGGAAAACATACTTATAAGTTCAATTTTTTAATTCTACAAGCTTAAATTGAGTGCTAATATTGAATTTACTCTTTTAATTCTTGCCTGAACTAAATTATTTAATGTAGATTTTTTTTTTCTGTATTATTTACTTCACCACAAAATAATTTTTATCAGTGTAGGTGTGTTTTCGGAGCAAAAATGTAAAGGTAGAGGCATGTTTTTTTATAGGTCCATTATAGGATTGAATGAGTACTCGATAAATGGCCACTATGATTTTGGGCACCACTACAAATGGCTTTCACCTCAAATAGTGCACTATATAAGGATATAGGGCCAGTTTCAGACACAGCCTTCGTTTTAGTTAAAAGTTGCACATCATGAAAATCTGACTTTTTCCTTGTTTAAGTGCTAAAAGCAGGTCCCCAGTGCATCTACCAACCCAGAAAATGTGAAAAAGAACAAACCAGTAGTTGTGTTTTGGTAAGGCTTTTACTGCAAGTGTGAGAAGAAAAAAAAACGAGTGTGTTAGATTCTACTCCCCCCCCGTGACGCAGTGTATTTGACAGTTTAAGCGCAATAAGACATGAAAGAGATTATTAGTCACATGCAGTGGGACAGATGCTTTTGCGTGTGTGCGTCAGATGTGAAAACCGTATATCAGAAGTTTAAAACGCATGATTTCAACATGATAGACACACTGTAAAAAGTGATACATTGTATTTACTCAATAAAATTGTGGCAACAGATTACAAGCAATATTATTAATTAAATTCAACACATAAGAATGAATTAGAATTAATCAAATGAGACACTTACAAATTAGCCATTCAAAATGAGTAAAGCTACACAAAAAAAATGTTCAAAATGTTTATTTATTTTATTTATGAAACTTACCCACATGTAAGCGTTTATTAAAAAAAGAAATGCTTACAGCTAGAATAGTAAACTATTAGTATACCTATAAGTTAATTTTTAGTATACTTGCAGTACAAACTGAAAACTTAGATGTAAACTAGTTGTGTACTTAAAGTTAACTACTGTTATACTTAAAGTATACTTAAAAGTATATATTTTCTGTACTAGAAAGTAGGCCAATTTACTCCCAATGATTATTGGGTACACTTAAAAGTATACTACTAGTACTCAGATATTTGTATACTTACTACATAAAGTATACTTAAAAATATACTTGAACTTTACTTAAGTATACTTCATAAGTTAAACTTAAGTATACTTCTTTTTGGTAAGGGTTATGAATGGGAGAAAGTGTAATGCGCAATGTGGCGGAATAGTCCTGCATTCTCCATTAAAGAGCCAGTTGACAATAATAAAGTAATTGCATAGAAACAGTCAGCATTCTGAGACTTGCTCGGACTGCGTATGCGCATTAGCTGGTTTAGCCTGAAAAATAACTTTTTTAAATGCTACTGGAGCAACAACATTTATGAGGCAGTTGTCAGATTTCATTGGTGATTTCAAATATGAAGCATTTAGAGAGATAGGAGCTCCACTCGCATGCCAAGAGGCATTTCAAAGAGAGCCGACCAAGTGAAATGACTTGTCTAAAAGGGACTTTGGTTTAACTTCTACCTTCTACTTGAAACTAAAATGTTAGCGTTAAATGAAATTATTCACATTGTGTATAAATAACCTGATTTGTTATCACATGTGTCATTTCATACTTGATAACATTTGAAATGAATATAATTTTGCCTTGCGAACATTTCACACATGACATGAAATGAATGTATAATGTACTTTTCATCACAAAACCAGTCATAATGATCAATTTTTATAGAATAAATAAGCCGAATAAATAAGCTTTCCATCGATGTGGAGTTTGTTAGGATAGGCCAATATTTAGCTGAAATACAACTATTTGAAAATTTGAGGGTGTAAAAAAACTAAATATTGAGAAAATCACCTTTAAAGTTGTCCAAATTAAGTTCTTAGCAATGCATACTACTAATAAAAATTAAGTTTGATATATTTACGGTAGGAAATTTACTAAATATATTAATGGAACATGATCTTTACTTAATATCCTAATGATTTTTGGCATTAAAAAAACGATAATTTTGACCCATTCAATGTATTTTTGGCTATTGCTACAAACAAACCCATGCTACTTATGACTGGTTTTGTGATCCAGGGTCACATTTTTTCTTCATGGGATGCGTAACATAATAGACATAACTTATAGTGGTTGTAGTTTGTAGTCCTCCAGGACGTAGATAGTCTTTTTTTTTTTTTACTATATGGTTTTGATTCTGGATGGTTGCTAGTGTGTTTCTATATGGTTAGATTAGAGTTAGGGTCTTCATGGTGGTTGCTAGGGCATTACTATGTGGTTTCTAGGGTGTTCTGGGTCATTGGTGTTGTATTAAGTCAAGTCACTATGGCATTCTGGTCTTCTGTGTTTTTAGGTGCCACCTTCAATTCCTCCTGTTTGGTTTTTATCACCCCACCATTTAGATGTTTTAATGCCTAAACCTAATATCAGCAACAGAAATAATAAATAATGAGGGGATAACTGTGTTTAATATTGGGAAAAGCATCAATCCATTATAATTACAATAATTAGTTTTTTGAATGTTTTATCAATGTTCTTTTTGTTAAAAAATGGAGAAGATGGTTGCATATCTTTGACCAGCATTTACTTTTAAAACTATTTGAACCTGAGCAACTTTGAGTAGCTGCGTTTTTTTTTCGTGATCAGTATGTGGGTGTCTGATGCCTTGAAGTGTCCAGGTGTTTCTGTGAATGTTATCACAAGACCTGGAACTGAACTCCACTCAAAGAGAGCGTGTCAGAATCAAGCTGCTTGAAGTCTTTTGTTTCTCCTCTCGTGCTGATAAACCTGCCCAAGTTCACCACTTTAAATCATATATGGTGAAGACAGGCTTCGCATGTGTCAGATAAGATAATACCTCAAGTTAACTGGAAATACGGATGTTGAGTAGATTGGTAATGAGAAAATATGGACTCTTGCATTCGGCTTTACATCAAACTGATTTTGCAGAGATATTTGGGTTACTATTTTTTTCCAGATGTATTAATTTATACAATAATTAATTGAATGCTTTTAATTTTGTATTAAAATGAATTAATTTTTGTTGTTGTTGTCAAATTTCAAGGTGATAAACATCTGATGTGAAAAAGTGAAAGTGTAAAAGTGAAAACAATCACATTAAAATATTATTATTATTATTATTTCAACAGTTTCACTCCTTAATACATTTTTTGAAAAACTATTTGAAAGAATCATATTATGCAACTAACAAAGTCATGTAGAGACCAGAATATCATAGAGATCTTACAGTGGGTTTTTTAATCATTGTTATTTTACATTTTTGGCAAATTGATTTGGCATAAATTCATGCCATGCCATACATACAATTTCATACAATCTGCATAAAATCCACAATCCAAATCCAAAATGTTTAGTGTGCATAAGGGAGCCTTATAAATGGCGCACAAGATGTAAGGATGTAAGTGTTGTTGCATTTTAATGTTTTTGTTAGCCTATCTGTCATGAATCTGGTCCGTGGTCTACCATCCGCTCACCACCACGTCAGCACGGACTACATCTCCCATCACCCACTGCAGTGATTACACTTACACAGCTGCTACCAATCAGACACTCTATGTCCTTGGACTTCCTCATTCAGAACTGTATAGCGTTAGCATTCTTATGGAACCATCCTGAGTTTTCTAAGTCTTGTGTTGTATTCGTGTTCTGCTCCCTCGCACATGCCTCCCTTGTGGATTATCCCCTTGCCCTGCTGTTTTGGACTGTGTTTGCACCTTGGCTGGAATTATCGCCTGTCTTGTGGATTACTCTTTTGCCTAGCCCTCTGGATTACGTTAACCGTCAATCGACCCTCACTTGTCTTGGATTACTCTTGTGTGTCGCCCTCAATATATCTGTTTGCTGATGTTCGACCTCCTGTATCATGACGATTTATATGCTAAACTTTAATAAAACGCTGCAGATGGATCCGCCTGCTTCACGTCTTTGTCTACAGCCTCTTTCACACAGAGATTCTGGAAAATACATGGGTAATGCGTTCCGGTAATGCATTTTGGTTCATTCACACTGCCAGTGTTTTTCCGGAATCTGTATGTGCGTTTACACACAACCCATAAAGATCCCGTAAAGACACGTGACATTAGGACATTAGGCTTTAATATTGGTTACACTAAACTGACGAACGATCACCACTTCAGCGCAGATAGTAAGAAGTTCTGCCTTTGAAACATCCGGTAAAAGAGTCGCACAATAACGTGCGTCGTCACTTCAACGCAGCATTACAGCATTGGTTCTGGCTTTTGTTCACACAGCGCTCGTTCCGGGACTGATCCCGGCAATGTTACTAGGTCCCCAACCCAGAATTGTTCCCGGAATCAATCTCGGGACGTGTTTGCGTTCACACAGAAGGCACTCCGGCATTGTTCCAGCAATTTTCTGGAATCAATGGGCAGTGTGAAAGGGGCTTACCCGTTACAGAATACTCGACCAAACAAGGAACCAGCTGCTTTTCTTTTGGACACTCACCAGGTAACGTTATGGATATTGCAGGACTGATATTAGCACTCAAGCAGGGCACTATGTGCAGGAGTATGTATATTTTCCTTATCATTCTGATCTGGTCTGCACCTGTCATCACAGCTCTTCCTGTGTCAAGCCCAGTCACCACTGCTCGTCCTGTGCCAAGTCAGGTCACGGCTGCTCTTCCTGTGTCAAGTCAAGTCATGCCTGTTCCTCCAAATTCAGGTCAAGTTACAGCTGATCCAGCAGAGCCTTGTCACATCTCTGCTGACCGTCCAGAGCCTTGTCACATCATAGTAGAGGGGTCCCCCATTAAAAACAATGTTCCGGGGGTAAAGTACACGTTTTTTGGCAGGGTTCCCCTTGTAAAATTAGCATTCCAGTGGCTAAATATTGCGTTATTGGGGTCGCTTCAACCCGCGGGCATGAAAAACAACCCCCGGCAATAGTGATAAAGTAGCCAAATTGTCTCGTCAGAGTCAAGTCTCATCTGAGCTGGTCTTCCAGAGTCAAGTCTCATCTCAGCCATTCATCCAGAGTCAAGTCTCGTCTCAGCCATTCTTCCAGAGCTAAGTTTTTTCTGTTCATCCGAAGCCAAGTCACGTTCTTTCTTCTACACCGGGATCTTCAAGGTCAGTCCCTCAATGTCCCAGTCTGATACTCAGGGTGAGAGATGCACCGCTGGTGCCTGCATGCTCAGCCGATGTAAACTTATTCATCTGACCTCTTCATTTTCTGAACCGATTTCCATGTCTGTAGCGCTGCCCATAATGGGAGTCACCTTTTGTGTGTCTGGGCTGCGTACACCACCGCCGAGTCTCCAGAGGTGCCAGCTTACGCTGTGGAACCCCTGGAGTCAGCACCATTTACTGTGGCTACCTCAGTGACTATGATGGCCGCTATGTTACGAATCTGGTCCGTGGCCTATTAGCTATCCAGCTAAACCTAGACTGCTGGTTGTTCATTCAAAATATTGCAAAAAAAGAGAACATCAGTGTGGAGAAGATCTTGTTTTCTGGCAAAACTGAATTCAAGACATTCACACATCACCATTGTACTTGCACAGAGGAACCACTTGTTTAGAAAGCCATGTAAAACTAATGTAAGTTCAACTTTTTAAAAACATGTCTCCAAACTTTACGACAGGTTTCTCTCCATCCCAGTGCATCTCATGTTTTTCAATGAAAAAGTACTCTTTGTGATTGTTTCTGGTCCATACATGACGCTCTTTTTTTCTAATTGTTTAAGCAACTTAGGCAATTATATTTGAGTTATAAACATTATTTTAAACATTATGCACTTTTTTTTCAAAAATAGTGGTGTTAACTTATTGTGTTGAATAAATGTGATTAAATAATATTTCGATTGATGCGCCCTCTTGTGGCCTCAGGAGAGAAGCCAAAAGCGTTTTCCCTATAAACTGAAATTATGCCCTTTAAATTCGGATATATGTCAAATATTGATGATTGCCAACCACAAATTTTTTAATTTAGTTTTTCAGCCATTTTGACAGCCCTAGTAGGGGGCCCTATTACACATCTCCTGAACGAGTGCTGAATCTCTCGATCAAAAAGAATAAGAAGCAGAAATAAGATCATATGTAAAATAACGTGACCATCAAATATTAAACATATAAATAAAAATCCCTAAGGGACCGTTCACAAAGAACGCATCTACAAATGTTTGATAAACGGTGCTTCATGTAAAAGTTTACATTTTTTTAACTTAACATGACGCTCATGTGCGAGATGCTGCAAGAGACATGACCGTAACAGTCATACACTGGAGATCAAAATTAGAGAACAATTTATAAACAATTGAACAATTCTGAAATAATGTCATCTTCACTACTCAACAGTTGAAGGAGTTTTTGTCCTGTCTATACCATGCTACCAGAACACCTTTTCCACAAAATAACTAAGGCATTTCAACAAAAAACATCATTTTGCTGAAAACACACTGATCAAAATTAGAGAACACTTTCAGATACCTCCCAGTTATTGGTGTTAATCTGGCACCTGGTGCTAATTTCCTTGATTATCTGTCAACCCCTATTTAACTGGCAGCCTAACTTCCAGTTTCACTGACTCTGCAAGATGGTGGGCCGTTCTAAAGTGACTGAAAGCCTCCGGCAGCAGGTTGTCCAGATGAAGGCCAAAGGGATGACCCTATCAGCCATAGCAAGACAAGTTGGTCGTTCCAAATCTGTGATTTCAAGAATATTGAATCTTTACAACATCACAAACTCATTCAAGTCCCCCAAGAAGGCTGGTCGTCCACGGAAGACAAATACAAGAGAGGACAGGATACTGCAGAGGATCTCAATGGGCAATCGTTTCCACACTGCAGCTGGAATTGTTCACCAGTTCAGCGCTGAACAGGGTAAGGATCTGTCTCGTCATACAGTGTCTCGACGTTTAAGAGCATTTGGACTGAAAGCCCACTCTGCAGTGACCAAACCTCTCATTAGCAAAAAGAATCAAAAGGCTAGACTAAGCTTTGCTGAGGAGCATGTTGTGTGGACAGAGGAGAACTGGCCCAAAGTGGAGAAAGACTGAACCCAAAGTGTGTAAAGAAGTCAGTGAAAAGTGGAGGAGGAAGTGTCATGGTTTGGGGCATGTTTTCTGCAGCAGGAGTTGGGCCTCTTATACAGCTACATGGCAGAGTGAATGCAAATGTTTATCAGAACCTTCTTCAACAACATATGGTTCCTTCCCTGCATTCATCACCCAATCAGCCCGCAGTGTTCATGCAGGACAACGCTCCATGTCACACAGCAAAATGGGTAAAGCAGTTCCTTGAAACTGAAAACATTGAAATAATGACATGGCCTGCCCAGAGTCCTGATCTCAACCCAATAGAGAACCTCTGGAAAATCCTTGGCCACAAAGTTATGGCCAAGAAACCCATTACAGTCACCGAACTGTGGAGGAGACTGGAAGAAGAGTGGACCAAAATCACACCAGAGCAGTGTGAGAGACTAGTGCTGTCCTGTGGCCGCAGATGTGCTGAAGTCATTCAGAGCAGAGACCTGTACACTTCCTACTTCCTAAATTGCTGACTGTTGTAACCTTCAGAAAATTTAGTTGTGATCTTTTTCCATGCTACAGTCGTTGTTCTCTAATTTTGATCAGTGTGTTTTCTGCTAAATAATGGTTTTTGTTGAAATGCCTTAATTATTTTGTGGAAAAGGTGTTCTGGTAGCATGGTATAGACAGGACAAAAACTCCTTCAACTGTTGAGCAGTGAAGATGACATTATTTCAGAATTATTCAATTGTTTATAAATTGTTCTCTAATTTTGATCTCCAGTGTAGATGTCCATCAGTGTTGCCAAGAATTGGGCTACTTTTATACAATTGCCGCGGGCTGAAGTGACCCCAATAACGTAATATTTAGCCCCTGGAATGCTAATTTTACAAGAGGAACCCCACCACAAAATGTGTATTTTCCCCCCTGTATGGTGATTTTTACTGGGGGACCTCCTGGAAATGCCATTGGGCTACTTTTGGGCTAGTTTTGAGTAGCAATTGGATGGGTTTTGTTGTGAAAACCTGGCAACCCTGATGTCCATCCAGCCTGAGTTTAGAAAAAAAATGGAAAAGTAGCGCATTGGAATGGAAAACTGCGTTCTGTGTGAACGGCCCCTTACATTACCAAAAGAAATGTTGAGCCAGGAAGTGGTTTAGGACTGTGAAGCTTTGGATGTGTTGATGGACTCGATCTACTCTATCTATGTTTTAATAATTTCAAATCCAGTTGAGACGAATGCAGATTTTCTCAACTTTCTGATAGATATAGAATAGAATAGAAGCTGGAATAAAACAGTTCTTTCTTTAGACATACTGCATGGTGCCGTGATGAAAGATCCAAAATGCTGGCAGTGACTGGCAACATTTTAAAAAAAGAGTTAAAATTAGTCAAAACAAAAAATGAGGTTGAGCAATACTAGAAATCACTTCCAAGTGAAAAAATCATAACCCTAAAATAATCTATCCCTAGATGGTTTATACACAAATCTCACTGGATTATTATAATAACTGCATTTGTTTGGAAATCTAAAATAAATGTTTCCCACTGGCACACTAAAGCTGAAGACATGTGTGCAGTATTTAAATCTTTGATGTGTTTTTGAAGTTTATACTTGTGGCATTAGTCAGAGCATAGAACATAAACCACAGGGGGAATTTGCTTCTAATATGTGTGTCAGCTCTTTCATCTGTCTTGTCCTTGTTCGCTAAAATGCCTTGAAAGTGGCATGACATCATGCGGCTGCGGCTCCCGTCTTGAGTTAGCGTGAAGTGCCCTGTCAAATATCTTCTTGGGGCTGTTAGTACCTGCATGTGTCTTAATCCACTCAATTTCGCTTGTTTTTTTCTGCCTAAATGGCAGAGAAGAATGCCTGAGGACTGTCAGCAAACACCTGCAGTCTGCGCTCCCCAGCCAGATCTCTTGGCCTCCAACGAAGCTGGCGCAACACGAGAAAGATATTAACGACTGTGAGAAATGTAACAAACAGTAACGCCGCGGCTCTCACACTTTCGGTTGGCCGGGGGCCAGCAGGGATAACAAGCCGGGGCAGCGAGAAACCCACAGAGCCGGGCCTAAGTCTTCCAGACGGTGTTGGCATGATGAAAGGCAGCTTCTCAATGGCTCATCTCACCGCAGGCTCGGCTATGAGCTCTACTTTTTTTCTGAAAGCTGCAATAATTACATGTAAGCAAGGGTTAAACTTTGACTTTTACACCTGTAAAGTGAGCAGCTGCAGATTTGTTGAACGACAGCGATTCATAGCTGTCAGTCGTGGTTAATCTTAGGGTTTGTGCCGCTCGAGTGCATTGAGTTGCTTCCTGCTTCAGACCACCAGGTCTGGAGTCCCATGACTGTATGTTTTTGGAAAAATTGTTTTATATTGAGCATAAAATATAATAGATATCATATATTGAGTACAATATCCCTCGGTTTCACAGACAAGGCTTAAGCCTTTACTAAAATGTAAGTGTGAGCAGTTTCAACTGAAAGAAACTTGCACTGACTGATCTTAAAATATGTTTTGTGTATGTGCCTTTGTTTTGTCCCTAGATGCACACTAGTAATGTTTTTTTTTTCTAAGGCACGTTTATAAAGAATACTTAAATGTCCTAATTGAACTAGGGGTGTGCGATATGACGATTTTTGATTGTGGACGATTAAAATATCTCCACGATCTGCTTTTGAAAAAAATATATGTACCTCCGTTGCAATATACTGTACAACACAACATACATTTACTCATGGGACACTGCACTTATTCGCAATCACAAAAGTACATTATTTCCATGTTCTTTAAAGTCTTGCTGGTTAAATAATGTTATTTCGTCTGCGCGTTGTTCTGGCATGCACTTCATAAGCGTGTACACCTGAAAAAGCCTGTCAAACAGGGCCTGATTGCTAGACTAAGCTATATTTCGCGTCAGATTCACACAACCACACAAGGATTACATTTAAATGCAGTTATGTCTAAAGTGAAAGTAAACAGTTGAGAAAAAAATGGATGCGCGCCTGTATATTAGATGCGTGCAGCTCTTAAAGCGACAGAAATAAACATGCTGCCAATTGTCATTAAAGGGACAGTTCACCAAACAATTATTCACTCAAATGTTGTCCCAAACCTCTATTATTTTTTTTTTCTTGTGCTAAACACAAAACAATAAATTTTGAAGAATATGGATAACAGTAGCTGGTCCCCACTGACTTTAATAGTGAGAGAAAAAAAATACTATGGAAGTAACTGGGGACTCGGCAACTGTTTTGTTGCCTACATTCTTCAAAATAAGTTTTATGTTCAACGTTTTGTTTTATGATGGCAGAATTGTCACTTTTGAGTAATGGTAGGCTTATAAAACAAAACACAAAGAAAAATCACTCACTGCTCTTGACTTAAGAACTTTAATACAATTGCTTTAATAAGAATCAGCGTATAATTTCTGTATGTAGTGTATATAGTGTTTTAGTGTTTTAATTTGTTAATTTAATTTCTTGAATGCTACTGTTAAATACACCTACTGTACCTGAAAATCAAAGTTTGTTTTATTTGTATATTATGTGTATTTGTAACATGTAGAAAAAATTTAAAAATGACAAAGATTTTTTTATCTTTGCACAGTTTGGCCTAAACATCTGCTATTCTTTGTATTTTATATTTTGTTTCCTTGTAAGGCTTAGTTTGGCTGTACTGCTCAGACAACTTGCAAAATAGTAAAACCAACATGACAAAGAATTAAAAGAATTAAACTATGGCCTAATCCTGGCTTAGGCTAAACCCTGTCCATAAAACTGGGCCAAAATGTAATAAAAAGAAGTGTGCTAAACAGGTGCATATAAACGAATAGTTCACCCAAAAATGCAAATTCTGTTATTGATTACTCACCATCATGTTGTTCCAAAACTTTGTTCATCTTCGGAAAACAAATTAAGATATCTGAGAGCTTTCTGACCCTGCATAGACAGCAAAACAACTACCACATTCAAGGCCCAGAAAGGTATAAGGACATCATTGAAATAGTATGTAACATCAGTGGTTCAGCCGTAAACTAATACTAATAGGAAAGAAAACAAAAATAACGACTTTATTCAACAATTTGCCTTAGAATTTTAAGGTTCTGACATTTTTGTTTGAGTTATTCACATATTCTTACAACTTTTTTACTTTATGTGATGTTTTTTTTTTTGTAAGCTGTGTACATTTTAGGCCTTTTTTTCAATCTATCTATAGAAGTCTATGGAATGCAAAAAATGTGAAGTTCAGTATCTCAAAATTGCTGAGGAATGTTTATTTTATTAAGTATATTTAAATAAAGTATGCTTTATGTAGTAAGTATACAAATATCAGTGTACTAGTAGTATACTTTTAAGTGTACTATTTTAATAGTTCTTGGGACTAAACTGGCCTACTTTCTAGTATATCTAACCCTTGTGCGACCTTATTAACATTTGTGTCCATTTTAGTTTAGCTTTTTTATCATTTTGCCTGTGTTAAAGCTGACTGCATAAACTTTGGCTCAGGTGTGTATTTTTATTGGAATGTTCATATTTCACCCTCATTTCCTTTAATAAATCTACTTTAGACTAGGTACAAATAGTTCCTTTTAGCACCTTTTGGACAAAAATGTCCTCATTGAAACCCATTAAAACGGTGATTTTTAATCCTAGTGCCATACTATAAAATGATGCAATATTTGTTAATAGGCTTTTATTCTGTTGGCAAGGCTTTTGGCTTTTAAAGCAAATACTCGTTTTATTCCTGTGTTCTGCTTATGCAAATTATAGTCAACACCCCAAAGCTTGACAGTCATTATTACCTCTTCATGGGGTGACATTTTAGTGAATAATGTTGCAGTTTTATATATCTATGGTTTGGATGCTGTTTTATGTCTGACGATTGTGTTAGATTACCTGTGGAAGCATCTGTTACTTCGATTTCTTCTTCACTTGTGTTTTGAAAAGCTCAGATACACTTAGACCTTTTCTATGTATATGTCAAGTATACTTAAATGTAATTTAAAGTATATTTCTGATAAGTATATAAAACACATTTCTGCGAAATACATACAAAGTACACTGAAAGCTTACTATTTTTAGTTTAAAAGAAGTCACTCAATCCGTTTACTTATACAGGAATGAATGGGAAGTGCCGTAAATAGTTCAAAAGTATTGTTTACTGTAAAACATGTTGAAAATTAGCTGATAGTTGGTCAACTCATTAACTGATAAGTCGTTTCCTCCAAAAAGCTGTTTATTCAGCGTAGTGAAGCCTCTCCTCCACAGACATCCATTCAAAGAAAACGGCCTGTGGTCTCCTTTCCAAATCGGAAGAGTTAGCTTTAGACGTTCCGCTTTTTTGGCTTGCTTTCTGTTGGCTTTGTTCAACATGTCAAACTCTATTGAAAATGAATGTGTAAGAAGTAGCATTTGTTTGATGTGCAACAGAATGTTCAGAATCACTCATTTATGAGGTTCCATCTCAGTTAAGATAGAAGATAGCTGTATCTTTTTGGAACACCATGGAATATTCTGACCAAAATCCCAACATTGACTGATTAAATGGCATCGATAAAATGATCAGTGGCATTTCCTCTGAGAAGGCAAAGTAGGCAGCGCCTCCTCAAAGTATTGAATGAGAAAAAAATTAATACATAGTACAAAAATAAAACAACTTGTTTTTTTAGAGAAACTTTGTCCAACAGCAACACCAGCAGGTAAAGTTACAGCGGGAGTCTGCATCTCTTCACCTCCCCCGAGCCCATTGAGTTTTAACAGACCCCACTGCAAAAAATGCTTTTCTTTCTTAGATTTGTTGTCTTGTTTACAGCCAAAATATCTACAAATTGTTAAATCAAGAAGGATTTTCTATACAAGCAAAAATTATTGTCTTGTTTTTGGAAAAAAGAAGTCATAATTAAGTGATTTTTTTGTTTAAAAAAGCAAAATAATCTGCCAATGGGGTAAGCAAAATAATCTAGTTTTCATCTTGAAACAAGATTATTTTGCTTACCCCATTGGCAGATTATTTTGTTTGTTTCAAGTAAAAAGTCTTTTTAACTTCCTTTTTCTGAAAACAAGACAATAATTTTTACTTATCTAGAAAGTCCTTCTTGATTTAAGAATTTTTTGATATTTTGGCTGGAAACAAGACAAAAAATCTAAGTAAGAAAAGCATTTTTTTGCAGTGCTCTAAAGCATGCCATGCGTTTGGTGGGGGGTAATTGAGAATGAATGGAGGAAAGTCAAGTTAAAGGATGCAATGGCTCCATATGATTGGATACTACTGATTATGATCGCCTGTAATTGGTTCATGCGATAAATCCCGAATGAACAATATAATGGCGTTAGTGGGAAGACTAATTTAAAGAAGGATTTAAACAACTCTCACATTTAGATATGACCATTTTTATGTCAAATTAAGACTTAAAATGGCATGAAAACATGATCTGTGAGAGTTTTAGTGAGTAATCAGTAGTGTTGGGGGTAACACATTGCAAGTAACATGAGTTATGTAATCAGATTACTTTTTCAAGTAACTAGTAAAGTAACGCATTACTTTTTCTTTTACAGTAAAATATCTGAGTTACTTTTTGGTTCCTTTATGTATTTAATCCCATTTTATTAACCAATGTCTTTTCTGCTGACCTTTGTTGATCCAATTCAACCATACTAATAAACAAAACTTACTTTAGATTAACTAACATTTGTGCTTCATATTTCTCATTGCCCGAGAGTGTTGGACTGTCTTCTAATACAGTTTTACTGTACAGACATGAATGTACTTTTCCTTTAGCCTTAGGCTTATTCATTTCAATTTTGGTGTGAACAGGCTTTTACATTAGCTAAAAATCTAACATTTTATATTAAAAACAAATAAGAAAGTCCTGCCCAGATGTAAAAAGTAACACAAAAGTAATGTTTTTTAGGGAGTAACACTATATTGTAATGCATTACTTTGGAAAAGTAACTTTCCACAACACTGGTAATCAGCTTGGTGAAAATGTAAAGTAAATCTTTGTGTCTGTGACCAATATTTGCCAAGCTTTGATGACTAATGATCTGAAACAATTGAAAATAGTTAAAACTATTAAAAAGAATAGCTGAAAATCAGTTCACATATGAAATATACTGTTTAAATTGTTACTGCCCTGAATTATTGTTTTTGAATACATGTAAAATGCTTAAATAACAGAATGAGAATGAATGGGGGAAGTGGGGTGATAAAAGTTAACTAGCTTTAAAATAAACAATATTTATTCAAACCAAAGTGTATTTAGTTTAATGTGATCAAAATATGCGTCAAAGAATGTTTAAACTAACTTATGAACAAGCGTAAAAATAAAATAGGTTTTTAACACTTCAAAGAATGTTTACACTAAGTGTAAAAAAAAATATTATTTTATTTATTATGTATTTATCTATGTGTTTTTGTTTAATATTATCAAAGTATTATGTTTATATTGATAATACCTTTAATGTAGAATAAACTAAGCCACATGATAACAATAATTATTTATTTATTCAAAGCTACTTTAAACATTATTTAATGCTTTCAAAATAACTATATTTATATAAATATATATACAATTTTAATAATATTTAAAAAAATATACTGGAGATTTTTTAGTTTCTGTAAAATTATTAACTATATAATGTCTTCTCTCAACACTTCTATCACACATGGAGCTCATAGGTTGAAGAAATGAACTGATAACTGTGAGTGTAATCAGATTATAAGTCTCTCTCCAGCCAGATGATGGCACTGTGTATCCATCATGCACTGGGTCTGAAGCGCTCAGAGCCTGCAGGCGCTGCCATGGGCTGTCATTTTTTTGTGTTGCACTCAGTAACCCAACAAGTTTGAATAGATCTGAAGCATGGAGGTAAACAGGAGTAAACAAGGCACAGTATGATTTACACATTTATAAAAAAAACACTAAAAAGTACAAATGAGGTTCTGTTCATTTGGCCCTAGAGCAAAATAAAGTGTGCAGTGTTTTTTTTAAGTATAACTAGTTATTATTCATTTAATGTATTAACTTTATACAGTTTAGAGACTGTGCACTTAATATTTATAATATAAATAAATATGTATTAATACATTTTCTAATGTTATAAAAGTCAGATATAAAAGGACACATAAAAATACAAATATATTTAAAAAAAATACTCATTTATTGCTATTATTAACAGCTATTTTTCTTTCATTTGAAAAAAAATTAAGAAACGGTGCAAATTTAATCCATACATTTGCCACAGTGGTCTAAACTGTATACTTGTAACTTAATGTATCAAACATGATTTAAGGGAAAACACTAAAGGCATTTGAGATTTGGGGCTTTTTGGTTTTTTATAAAGTGTTTTTTTTTACACTAGTGGAAAGAAAACACTTAAAAGACGATGTTAAGTATTTCTTTTATAGCACTTTATCTATTTGTGTCAATAGATTTCAATTACAATACATATTTGTAAAGTTTGTTTTTTCTCCTACATTAAGCTATACATTTCTACTTTAGAAGCACTTACACACAGCATTTTTATTCCTGAAGGTTTTTACCTTCAGGATTTGTTCATATATAATTTGCTTGATTTTATACAACATTTTATTCTCCTCAAAATTATATATATATATATATAGTTTTCTGTCTGCTCTAAGTATTTTCTGACAAAATTCCCTCTGTAAAAACATTTGACTCTAATATGTCAAAAAATAAACTAAACAAGAATTCTGAAACTGACTTCATCCAGTGTTTAGGTTTTTGTACTAGAAATGTGCGCAAATTAGCGCATTTTTCATTAAATAATGCCTCATTTGCATATTTAAACCTAACATTTTAGAAAACTTGTAATACAAAAAATTGTTGCAATTATCAATGTAATCAATCAACTGGGTGAGTAAGGTGATAACTATTAGTGATTTTTTTTACCCTATTCAACTGCAGTGTCTCGCCTTAATACGCAGTAATCAAGTGATGACATTTTGATTTTTTTAGATCCTTTTTGTAAAGATTGGCTCCAAAGAGTGACTGAAAAAGCTTTTATTTCAACTAAAACATAATAAATCCATCTGTTTAGAACACATACATGCTGTTCCTCATACTTTTTGAAGTCGTTGGCTGACAGTGGTACGAGCTGCGAATAATGGCCGGCAAAACACAGGCGCTCACTGGCTCAGATCAGCAGACATGACATAAATGGATAAGTAGCCATCATTACATGAAAGATTGTTTGTTCAGCTAAATTGATCCCTCTGTTTTCTAGGGCTTGTTTGCTGTGCTCTAGCTGTCCGCCGCACAATGTGGGCTTGCCGCTGAGAAAACGACCGCCCGCTCTATTTATTTCGCATGAGCATTCAAATCCATCTCTAAAAGTGCATGTGTCCACATAACCTCTCGCATACATGGCTTCCAAGAGGTGAGGGTGTGCTCATACTGGTAGGGTTGGGCCGAGATCAGAAGTAACATACAGGTGCACCGTAACAATTGACTGTGGATTGATGTTGCCTACAGAGAAGTTGTGGTTTAGTACCTGCGTGACTGCAGCGGGTAACCCGGGGAAGGTGGAATGGGGCGGCAGCTGTGTGTATGGAAATTCTTTTCTTGTTTGTTTGCTTTTGGACGGTGAGAGTACCGCTGCGCTCTAATGACGCTAATCCCTCCTCAACGCCAGCGGAAATACTGATGGTTTCAACAGAAACTCTGGACAATACCCCCCCCCCAAACCTCAATTAGATCCGAGACGCTGAAGTTTGCTTTGTTTCACATATATGTAACTTATCATGAACTTGTTACCTTCTGCTAAGTAAATATTGGTTTATGAAGCCTCGAGGCTTTTCAAGTTGAGAATAGGTGTCCGCTGAGTCAACAGCGGAATAAGAAAGTCAAAGTCTTGGACAAAAAGACGTTTGGATTTGCCTTGTCAGATGAATAGTCTACAGGGTTGGCTTCAAGCACCAGCAGCTCCTTGAGGTGGGCGAAACTCGCGCGAACGTTCGCCCAGCTGCAGCGGATCATGCGTTTTAACGTCTTGAGGGGACAGAAAAACAAAAGCCGTGCAAATGAAAGAGTGTCCAGAAACAGGATGGAACACAAACAAGTAACAATGCAAACCACTTGAAATGCTAAATCTGAAGGACTGATGTTTCGCCAGCACATCTGTTTCAGATGTAGGTTAAAGATGATAAAGAGTGACATTTGAGGATGTAACAGTTTAAATACATCACACTCTCGTGGCAATTGTTAACTGTTTTGCAAATTATAGTGATTAATCTGTATGGATTTTGTAAGATCTCTTTCATACATTTCCATACAATCTGCTTACACTGTAGTGACAGTTTAAATATCTAAGGCTAATTTGTATGAATTTCATTTGTACGTTTTTGTACGTTTTCAGTCTGATTATGTCCCACTAATGGTTAGGTTTTGGAGGGGACTCCCTTTCTTACGTTTTTTCTAAAAATCTTACATTTCTGTAAAAATCAATTGTACAAATTCATACAATATCTGCAGCACTGCAGTTATAAGAAAATGGAACATTATCATCCATTGGTTTGTACACTAATATCATTATAGTTATCGTTGTTGTTTGAATGGGCTTTTAGAATGCTTTTTCCAGCTGATGAATAATAAAACAAAGTTCTTCCAATCAGAACTTACCAAACTTTAGAAAAATGTATTTGAAAAAAGTGACAGATGACAAAACTGCAGCACGAATTATAAGAAAATGTAACATTATTGTCCAAAACTAATATCGGTATGGTTATCTTTGGTGTGAACAGGCCTTTAGAATAATTTTCCTCAGCTGAAGAAGGATAAAAACATTGACAGTCAATCAGAACTTACATAACTTTAAAGAATGTATTTAAAGGGACAGGCGACAAAACTGCAGTGCACAAATATAATAAAACGTAGCGTTATTGTCTAGCTCTAATATTGTTATAGTTATCTTTATAGTTACTGTTTTTTGTATGAACGGGCCGTTAGATTTTTTTCCCAGCTGATGAATGATAAAAATATTGACAACCAATCAGAATCCACTGAATTTAAAAAGCTTGAGCATTTAAAGCGACAGATGACAAAACTGCAGTGCACAATTATAAAAAAACACAACGTTATAGTCCAGTGCTAATATCATTATAATTATCTTTATAATTATTGTTTTTGGTGTGAACAAGTCTTTAGAATGCCTTTTTCCAGCTGATGAACGTTAAAACATTGACAGCCAATCAGAACTTTCATAACTTTAAAGAAAGCATTTAAAGCGACAGACGACAAAACTGCAGTGCACAAATATAATAAAACGTAGCGTTATTGTCCAGTGCTAATATCATTATGGTTATTTTTATAGTTAGCAATTTTTTTTTGTGAACAGGCCTTTAGAATAATTTTTCACATCTGATGAATGATGGGCCTTTGAAAAAAAAAAAAAATCCCAGCTGACGAATGATAAAAATATTGACAACCAATCAGAATTTACTTAACTATAAAGATTGCAAGAAGAAAACATAACATTTTTGTCTAGCGCTGATTTTGTTACAGTTATCTTTATAGTTACTGTTTTCGGTGTGAATGGGCCTTTAGAATATTTTTTTCCCCCAGCTGATAAATGATAAAAATATTGATAACCAATCAGAATCCACTGACTTTAAAGAGCTTGAGCATTTAAAACGACGGATGACAAAGCTGCACTGCACAATTATAAGAAAATGCAACATTATATAGTCCATTGTTAATATCGTTATAGTTATTGTTTTTGGTGTGAATAGGTCTTTAGAATGCCTTTTTCCAGCTGATGAACAATAAAAACACTGGCAGCCAATCAGAACTTACATAACTTTAAAGAATGTATTTAAAGCGACAGGCGACAAAACTGCAATGCACAAATAAAACGCAATGTTATAGGGCTTATATTGTTATGGTTATCTTTATAGTTCACGTTTTTGTGTGAATAGGTCTTTATAATGTATTTTTTTTCAGCTGATGAAAGTTCAAACATTGACAGCCAATCAGAACTTTCATAACTTTAAAGAAAGCATTTAAAGCGACAGACGACAAAACTGCAGTGCACAATTATAATAAAACGTAGCGTTATTGTCCAGTGCTAATATCATTATGGTTATTTTTAGCGTTTTTATTGTGAACAGGCCTTTAGAATAATTTTCTGATGAATGATGTGCCTTTGGGGAAAAAAAAAATCCCAGCTGATCAATAATAAAAACAGGCAATCAGAATCCACCGACTTTAAAGAGCCCAATCATTTAAAAAGACAGATGACCAAACGTAACATTATCGTCTAGCGCTAATATTGTTACAGTTATCTTTATAGTTACTGTTTTTGGTGTGAACGGGCCTTTAGAATATTTTTTCCCCCAGCTGATAAAAGATAAAAATATTGACAACCAATCAGAATCCACCAACTTTAAAGAGCCCAATCATTTAAAAAGACAGATGACAAAACATAACATTACCGTCTAGCGCTAATATTGTTACAGTTATCTTTATAGTTACTGTTTTTGGTGTGAACGGGCCTTTAGAATATTTTTTACCCAGCTGATAAAAGATAAAAATATTGACAACCAATCAGAATCCACCGACTTTAAAGAGCCCAATCATTTAAAAAGACAGACGACAAAACTGCAGTCTGCAATTATAGGAAAATGTCATGTCATCATCTGTTGGTTTGTACACTAATACCGTTATCATTATAGTTATTGTTCTTGGCGTGAACAGGTCTTTAAAATGCTTTTTTCCAGCTGATGAACAATAAAAACATTGGCAGCCAATCAGAACTTACATAAATTTAAAGAATGTATTTAAAGCGACAGGTGACAAAACTGCACTGCACAAATATAAGAAAACTCAATGTTATAGGGCTTATATCGTTATAGTTATATTTATAGTTCTCGTTTTTGGTGTGAATAGGTCTTTTTTTTTCCAGCTGATGAAAGTTAAAACATTGACAACCAATCAGAATCCACTGAGCATTTAAAGCGACAGAGACAGACAAAACTGCACTGCACAATTATAATAAAATGTAGCGTTATCGTCCAGTTCTTATATCATTATGGTTATTTTTATAGTTAGCGTTTTTATTGTGAACAGGCCTTTAGAATAATTTTTCACATCTTATGAATGATGGGCCTTTAAAGAGCCCAATCATTTAAAAAGACAGATGACAAAACTGCAGTCTGCAATTATATGAAAATGTAATGTTATCGTCCGTTTGTTTGTACGCTAATATTGTTATCATTATGGTTATCTTTCTTGGTGTGAACAGGCCTTTTTTCCTTTTTTTTCTTTTTTTTTCCAGCTAATGAATGATAAAAACTTTGACAGTTAATCAGAACTTACATAACTATAAAGAATGTATTTAAAGTGACAGATTACAAAACTGCAGTGCACAATTATTATAAATTGTATTGATGTCTATTTAATACTTAGTGCAGTTATATCTATAATCTTGTTTTTTTCCACCAAACAACACATGCAAATTGAATGAATTACTATTATTAAGTCATGAAACTGTGGATTCAATTTATCTCTGTACCTGTTTAAGCTACCATACATAGCTTGTGTTTTTTTTCTATACCCCCTGTTTGTTATTTTTTCTGTTTGTTTGTTTTTTCTTTTTTTCCTTTTCCTTTTATTATTTTTGGTGTGTCTTTCTGTGTATATGTGTGTATATCTGTTTTGGTCTCTATGTCAAGATGTTGTTGTCAATTTTTGTGTCTTCTATTTTTTCTATTCTATTTTTTGTGTCTTCTAATTTTTGTGTCTTCTATTCTACTCAATAAAAAAAAGAATTGTACTAATTAATATAATTAATTAGAAACCACTTTCGAGACTTTAAAGAGCTCATAGATTCAAAGAGAAAGATGACAAAACTGCAGCGTGCAATTAAGAAAATGTAACGTTATCCTCCAGTGCTAATATCATTACAATTATCTTTATAGTTATCATTGTTGGTGGGTCTTTACAACATTTTTTCCCCAGCTGATGAACAATAAAAACATCGACAGCCAATCAGATTCCACTTAAGTTTGATTAGATTAAAGTTAGAAGAATACACGAAATTGCAGTTCGAAATTGTTAGAAAATGGAAAATGATCATACATTACTTTGTATTTTAATACTGTTATCTTTATAGTTATCGTTCTTGCTGGGACAGGCCTTTAGAAGATTTTCCAGCTGATAAATAATAAAAACATTGATAGCCATTTAGAATCCACCTGACTTTAAGGAACTTGAGCATTTAAAGTGACAGACGACAAGGCTTTCAAGGGCCATGAATAAAACTAGATTTAAATTAAAAGAGACAGGATAGTCTGTGCATGACCTATTGTTTTATTTCGTACCCAGAATGACGCAAAATGATCATCACAGAGCGCTAAACAGTTGTTTTCAAAGAAACACAGCAACGTTGAAACATGAAGACATTCAACACATGATTGCGACAATATATGGTTTATTTGTGTTTTTCCAAGTCATCTTCAGGTAATAAATAAAGTATATAAACAATGTAGTGCTAATTGACATAGCATTTATTACAGTATAGAACATATTCTGCCTTATTATGTGATAAAAATGGAAAAAAAAAAATGTTTGTAGTATATAAACAGATCATTATTATTGGTTATTGATATATCCAGCAGTGTATATGATTTCTTAGCAAATTAAAAGCTAGAAATAAGAGAAAAATTAAAGTTGCCTATATACTACCAGGCAAAAGTTTTTGAACAGTAAGATTTTATTTTTTATAAAAGTGTCTTCTGCTCACCACTTTAAAATAAGTGTTTCTAAGTGTTTCTAAAATAAGCGTTCTATTTGAATATCCTATTTCAAAATCTAATTTATTTCATGTGATTTCAAAGCTAAATTTTTAGCATCATTTCTCCAGTCTTGAGTGTAGAAATCAATTCTAATATTCTGATTGGTATTATTATTATTATTATTATTATTATTATTATCGTTATTATTATTATTTGGTTGAAAACAGCTAAGTAGATTTTTTTCAAGTTTCTTTGATGAATAGAAAGTTCAGAAGAACAGCATTTAAATCCTTTTGTAACATTACAAAATGTATTTATCATCACTTTTGATCAGTTTAAAGCATCCTTGCTAAATAAAAGTATTACTTTATATAAATCTGCTGTAATTTGGATCAAACATTTGACTAGTAGTGTATATATTACAGAAATATATATGTATATGTATCATTAAATTTCTGCCCCCTCACTTCTGAAATGATGGCTATGTCCCTGGTTATCGTCCATTGGTTGGTATGCTAATATTATAATCATTGTTTTTATAGTTATGGTACTTGGGGTGAACGGTCTTTAGAATATATTTTTTTTCCAGATGATGAACAAAGAAAACATTGACAGATGATCAGAATCCACCGACTATTAAGAACTTAAGCACTTAAAGCAGCGGATGACATAAATGTGCTTATAACAAACAACGTTTGGATGATAATATAGTTATGGTCATCTTTAAACTGCTTAATGTGCTCAGTCTTTTCAGAAATATTTGATTAGTTCATGACGTAAATCAACTTTCTTCAAATAACGACACGCTAAAGAGACCTTCTGTCAGATGCAAAGTAGGCTAAGGGCATGTGCCGACGACGAAATTCAATATATGAAAAAGCCGCCAATTGTTGGCTCGGGTTTTTGACCATACGCTACATTTAGCATTCATCTTCTTCAACAAGCTGTCACCGCTCGGCGCGGCCCCCGAGGAGGGCCTGCCAAAATATCTGCACTTGCAGCGGCTCTAGTTGGACGTGACTCAAGGTTCATCTCTTTATGTTTCAGGCAGGGCCTGTGGAGCGTGACCCCGAGGAGCTCCATGCATTAATCACGAACACTGGCCAGGACACCAGACAGGCCCGGGACATTCCTGGGACCACTCGCCGCAGGGCAGGTGAAATTCGGAGGCTGGCCCGTCTCCGCTGTGAAGCCAAGGTAGGGGCCAGAGGCGTTGCTATGGGCCGATCCCTGCAGAGCGCTCGCCTCGCGCACTCCTGACAAGTAAATAGGATGAGTAATTAGATATTACAATGAAAGATTAATGGTGTCAAATTGATGGTTCACTCATGAAGGCTCGTCTCCTGGAGGTCAGCGATCTCTCGCAGGCTTGCGCTGGTCATCGGGACGCTCGCCCCCGCTGGAGTTTGCATTGTGAATGCTGTGTTTATGTTTGTCGTTGTGTATAAGATCAAACCAACAGTTGATTGTTCTGCCAGAGAGTTTGGACCTGGGCCAGTACTGCACGCCTAGCAACATGATTCATCATCACCATCATCATCGTCATTGTCACAGCCGCACAGTGAACAGGTTGCGCTGGCACCCTAACAGTGGACATATGTTCCCCACTTCACACATCCAAGCCATTTTGTTGTGTGTTCAGATGAACACGTCCGGGAAAGCTGAATCGTTTGGGAAAACCAGTGTGAGGTTCAGATGTTCATTGTATTAATGAATCATTACTAAAACGTATCGTGTCATATAATTAATAGCACAAATTATCAGCAAACAAACAAACAAAAAAACAACAACAAAGTAAATGATATTAATGGTAATAATTAATTATAATAAGTAGCAACAACAACAACAACAACAACAGCAATACATAAATAATAAACTGTAATGTGCCAAAATAATAATATTTAAACATCAATATTACACAAATCAGTAACAACAGACTTGTAACAAACAAACA
The DNA here is from genome assembly GCA_033026305.1 of Cirrhinus molitorella. Taxonomy (NCBI): domain Eukaryota; kingdom Metazoa; phylum Chordata; class Actinopteri; order Cypriniformes; family Cyprinidae; genus Cirrhinus; species Cirrhinus molitorella. The sequence goes on along the minus strand of CM065121.1, from coordinate 33,980,617 downwards.
AACAAACAAACAACAACAACAACAGTATTGATAAAGTAAAACAAATGAATTGTAATAACATAAAATTATTCAAAATAAAACATTATAAACTATACTAATGCAAAGAATCCGTCAGAACGTCAACTGCTATTATTATTATAAAGTAAATGAATGAATAAACAACGGCAAAAATAACAATAATATGCAAATCAGTAACAACAATGAAACAAACAACAACAACAACAACAACAGTAATAAAATAAACAAATAAATAAATAAATCGTAATAATGGCAATAACGATCAACAATGACATTATTATTATTATTGTTATTATTATTATTATTGAAAAACTAAAATGCAAAGAATTTGTCAAAACAACTGCTATTATTATTGTTAAATAAAAAAGACAAAATAACAATAATCAGTAAATTAGTAACAACAATTAAACAAACACACAACAATAACAACATTATTGAAAAATAAATAAATAGTAATAATGGCTATAACAATCAACAATAACATTATTATTATTATTATTGAAAAATAAAAACAATATAAATTATAGTAATGGAAATAATCTGTCAAATCAACTACTGCTATTTGTATTATTAAATAAATAAATAAATAAATAAATAACTAATGACAAATATATCAATAATATGCAAGCCAGTAATAACAACGAAACAAACAAACAACAACATTATTGAAAATAAATGAATAAATAAATAGTAATAATGGCAATAATAATCAACAATAAGATTATTATTATTATTATTTATTATTATTATTATTAAAAAACAAAAACTATATAAATAAATTATAGTAATGCAAAGAATCTGACAAAACAACAACTGCTATTATTATTTTTAACTAAATAAATAATGACAACAACAGTAATGAAAAATAAATAAGTAAATAGTAATAATGGCAATAATAATCAACAATAACATTATTATTATTATTGTTGAAAAACTAAATATAAATAAATTATAGTAATTCAATTATAATATATAATGCAATTAACTGCTATTATTGTTAAATAAATAAATAATGACAAAAATAACAATAATATGCAAATCAGTAACAACAATGAAACAAACAACAACAACATTAATGAAAAATAAATAAATAGTAATAGTGGCAATAATAATCAACAATAAGATTATTATTATTATTATTATTATTATTATTGAAAAACAAAACAATATAAATAAATTATAAAAATGCAAATAATCTGTCAAAACAACAACTATTGTTGAATAAAATAATGTCAAAATAACAATAATATGCAAATCAGTAACATCAATGAAACAAACAAACAACAACATTAATGAAATTAAAAAAATAAATAAATAAATAAATACATAAATAAATAGTAATAATAGTAAACAGTAATAATGGCAATAATAATCAACAATAAGATTATTATTGAAAAACAAAAACAATATAAAACAATATAGTAATGCAAAGAATCTGTCAAAACAACAACTGATATTATTATTGTTCAATAAATAAATAAATATTATACTAATTGCATTTAAATAAATATAATAGCAACAATATAAATTGTATAAAAATCTGTCAGATTAGGATCAATCACAATAACATTTTGTTGTGATTATATAATAATAATAATAACAACAACAATTACATAAAAATAAAGAAACAACAATGATAATATTTATTTGTTTAAAATAAATAAATAAATAAATAGGCTAGTATTTTTTTATAGATAGGCAAAATGGATTAGTATATTGTATATCATTCTGAAAATATACTGTTTAAAATATTTTAAGATATCGCAACATCATGCTTATTTCTATTCAACAAAGTTGAGAATATCTCCATTGTCGTTTTAAAATGAGGTGGTTTTCAGGCTCTCTCTGACTGATTTCATGTAGCCATTTCCGTACACTGTTTTAACAGTATGCATGCTCGAGCTCTGCTCCTCTGTTAGGTGATGTAACTGAACTCCAGTAGTGCAGTATAGCGAGTGCATGGCATGGCCTCCAAATCTGTGTTGGTCTGCATTCTTTCTTAATTGATGATGACAGGTGCAATTACACATGATGGTCAGTTTAACTGAAGCTGACGCTCATTTTGGTGGACACCACCTCCTGAAACATGGGTTCATTGACCCTTCTGACCTGCTGTAGAGCAACTATATGGGAAAGAAACTAGGTTTAGCCTAGGAATATGAATGTCGCATTATTATTATTATTATTAATAATGCAAGATTATTTTTGAAAACAAACAGCTAATATACCTCATCAGACATGCAAAACATCTGACAGAAAGGTCAACAAACACATAATTGAACATTTTTTTTCTTAAGACAGGTGGATTTATGTGTACGCAATGTATCACCAGTGTTACAATTCATAAATGATCATTTCTGAAGAACAACAAATCTCTCAGTCTGTCAGGGAGATTTTCAGTCATGTTTCAGGTTTTTCCCAGCTTAGTACAGCACGATATGGCTTTGGAGTGTGTTTGTATGTCCTGACGAGTGTGTGTGTGTGTGTGTGTGTGTGTGTGTTTTGAAATGGTGTTTGCTTTAGAGCATATATTATGAGATGAAAGAGAGATAGCACTACGCCCTGCGGTGCTGCGGAATATGGAACGCTCCTCGTTTGCTCACCTGGACCCGCAGTGAGTTCAGAAGCATTAGTAAACAAAAGGGCGGCTTTTTGGCTGCGAGCGTGTACAACAGATGTTCGCTGCCGCTCTGTATAACAGCTGCCCTCGCTGTCTGACTGCAGGGCGGCACATTTCACCCCATCCAGTCAGCACATTCATGTTCGGAGATTTAGATTGTGCCGTTTCATGACTTTGTTTAATCCAAATTAAAGGTAAATTGAAGTGGTATTAACTGTGGAGGCAGCATTTTGAGGCATCATGCACTTTTCTGGCACTTTTGAAATCCCAGAATGCATTGCAACAAGTTTAGTGAAGAAATAAATCCAATATAGTTTTTATTTATTTAACCCTTGCACTGTCGCTCCCTTTTTGAAACATAGTCGTGAAAATGCACTATCCAAACTTAAATTTTTATAATTCATGAATGAAAACATTTTGTAATATGACATTGATGTACCTTTTCCATGGTAATGCAATGTCTGATTTTAAAATGGTTTTCAAAGGATGAAGTTGGAGATCTACTGATATATAATTTCTTAAGATTTCTAAAGCGTGACAGGGGAAAAAGGCAACAAAAACAAATCTTATTGTGATAAAGGTCAGAACTCCTGTTATGAAGTAAATTTTCTATTACTTTTCCTACATAATTTGTAACACAAAACAGTGGTCAAATATCTGTTTAGGAGTCTTAGACCTTTCCAGCAATATATAGTTTGTCATGATTAGATTAGGATATGGTAAAGTAAACTTAGGTGTCTTGCTGACGGGACGGTGACAGTTAAAAGGTTAAAAGTATCAAAAATGTACTGTTATGTATTGTTAACCCTTGTTCTGTGCTTAAAATGTTTAAAAATGACTGGCCTACAAAAAAACATGCTTGTAAATCTCTTTGATTCAGGCATTTAGCACAGGTTTTGTATTTATTTTTGGAGCCAACTGGTCGTAGGCCTCATGCACATTTTTTGAGTGAAAAAGCATTATTTGTTGATCATTTTGGAGGTATTTACTCAAAAAATCTAACGTTCTGTCATGAAACTCTAGATAGCACAGTACGATTGGTTCTTTTCACATCAGCAGCCAATGAGCTTGCTGTTCAACATTCAACTACTGGACTAGAGCTTGCTGTAGCAGTTGCAGCATGCTTCAGAAGCCCTCCACCTCCCCAGCTCCACCTGCTATTTTTTTCAAAATGCCTGCTTTTCATATTTAAACATTTTATTTGTAGTTTATTTGATAGGGACAGTGTACAAGTGCAGCAAATCCTTCTCTGTGAACCAGAAGATGCTTTTCATCAAATTATAATCAAATACTGTATATTTTTCCACCTGAAGTCCCTAATGGTCTATTCGACATTGCAGAAAAGCTACCATACCAAGAATCTTTTGACTAAATTGTTTATTAGTTTTAGTAGCATTTATTCATTGAATAAAATTTCACATCGGTTTGAATCAGATTTTGTTAGACGGTGGTTTATCTTACCCACTGACTTACCCATATTTCATTGTACTTCCGCCTCATTTGTCCTTATATTGAGGACTACGTAAGTAAAAAATGGCTCATCTTACCCCACTCTCCCCTATATTACTGTCTGATAGTTGTCATGATAGAACTGAGGTGTGTAATATCAGATTAGTGAACCCTGTGGTCAGTAAGTTCCAAAAGTGAATAAAATATATGTGGTAATTGAAAGAAAACAAGTTGATAAAATTATAAAATCAAAGATTTGATAATAATATAGCATAACGAGAAATTTATATGGTTTTTTAAAAAAAAAATTGGTCTGGGAAAAAATCTGGGAAAAAATTGGGGGAAAAAATCCCCCAAAGGTACAAAAATGATCCATGTTGGTGTGAAAATTATATGTTTGAGTGTGTGAGCAAAGGCAATACATTAGCTTGTGAGTATTAGCTTAGCAGCATGCTAATATCAAACTCGATTGAAATTTGATTTTGTTTAGCACTAGGGGTCGTTTACACATTTTTATACTTCGCTTCTCTGCTTTCACATAGTTTTTCTATATTAATATGACTGTTGCGATTGTATCACATATCTTTTGCAGTCTCAATGAATGCCATGTTTTTAAAATGGCGTGTCAAGTTAAACTTTTGGAAAAAAAAGCATTTCTAGATCTTTAGGTTTTTATCATTCCAATGCCTTTTTAAACAAAACAGTAAAACTCCTCCTACAATGTTACACTGTAAAAAAAAAAAAAAAATCTGTTAAAAACAATTTTAAGTTCAGTCAACTTGAAAAACAGTTTAGTCAACTTGAAATCTTACGTTTTACTAAGTGACAAATTAGATATTTGAGTTGATTCAACTTAAAACTTTAAGGCAGCCGAGTAACAAACACAGCTGTTAAGTTTAACAAACAATTTTGCAGTTTTTTTTTTTTTGTTGTCACTTGGTACAACTTAACTTTTCAACTGAATAAACTCATTTGAGTTGACTGAACTTAAAATTTTAAGGCAGCAGGGTAACAAATCATTTTAAGTTGACTCAACAAATTGTGTTTTTGTTTTTTTACAGTGTAGTCCATTTTTTGTGTGTGAAAATCTACCAGAACATAATAAATATATAAATAAAGAAAGCAATAACCCAAACCAAACAAACACTGAATTCAAGCTGATTAGTCAAACACTTCTTGAATAATGTGGGAACGAATGACAAAGAGCTCGCCAAAGTGGATGTGAGGTTATATCTCTGAAATGCTTCAGTGTATTGGGGGCAATTTTGGTACACTTCATTACTAGCATACCCTGAGGTTATGTGCACAGTTTTGGCACAGTACCACCTAGTGGTCAGGAGATATGAAAAATCACAAGACAGATCTCTTTACAGTCAGGCACAACATACAGAGTAAACAATAACCAGTTTTTCCATGTTGTTCACATTTAATACGTTGTGTTACCTGCTGTTTGTGTGTAATTATTTGTGAAATTTGCTAGAAAGAAAATAGTTTCAAAGTAACCACCACTGTAGCTGTAATGTCTTTTAAATGATTTGACTTATGAGGTTTGAATTTAGTTCAGTGGGCCCTGGTTCATTTTGGCAGTAGATGGCAAGGTACATCACTAGGATTTAGATCAAAGCTGGATCATGTATCTTTAACCCTCTGGGGTCGGTGAACGCGCTGGCACATTCAGTTGCATTTTAAGTGTGATTTCTGCCATCTTGGTCTCTGTGAACTACTTTTTAAAATGGGTCACAAAAAACTCAAATGAAACTCAATGAATATTTGCCACACAGATGTATTCATGGCAATTGTCATTGTCACATATGGGCTTTTTAACACATAAAGTGTCTGGTTTAACAAAAGTTAAACCAATAAATTGTTTTCTGTGAATGAGCAGGATTTTCATATCATTGTTTAGCAAAACCTCTAGTCTACCACATTCAGTTCTTTAAAGTCTTGTGAACAGATGTTCTGTATATGTTTTTGGCATTATTTCACTAACCACGCATAAACCTTATTTCCTCAGAAATACAAACTTGTACATACATGTTGCTTACATTTTATTGGAGCACAGTTTGTGCTGAATACGCTGTAATCAGACTTTAGCCATTAATTTGCTTATAAGAAACAACACACACAAATGCCAGGGCATGTTAAACTTCTTCAGGGCCCAAAAACCCCCTCAGACCCCAGAGGGTTAAATCCGGAACGGCTTTTGTTTTTTTGCTTTGTCATCATGTGCATAATATATTGCTTGTAATAAGTCAAAGTGAAACTAATATAACCAAAAGCTTTCATGTTTGTCTAATTGAAAAAAATCCCCTTGATGTATAAAATACACAAAAAATAGTCAAATCAGCTGTGGGCACACTCTTCAGTGGAAGCTTGTACAAACACTTCTGAGTGATATCAGGACAGAACATGGCAACTTCAGCACTAAGCTGCCATCAAATATATTCCTGCAGGCCACATCCTGCAATTTAATACCATGAAAGCACAGACATACTGTAGTGCATGTCAGTTTCACCCAGATATGTGAAATAATATAAAGGAAAGACATTAAATAACATGGGCGACTCTAGTATTAGCAGATGGTGGGAAATCTCGACAGATCGTCTGCTGTTTCTGTGAAGTCTTGTCACTAATTTGTCAGGCTAAACACTGGCTAACCCAAAGCTTTAATCAATATTATTTTAGTAGCATTTAGATACAGCGCTATTATATTTTATTAATTTGTTTACATTTGAATTTTAGTTAAAGTTTTAGTAATTTTGTTGTCTTTCATAGTTATTCATTTTAATGTTTGTATTGTTTTTATTTTAGTTTGAGTTAATTTAGTTAAATTAAATTAAAATGAGAAATACTGCCTTGGCAACTAGCTGATTTTTTTATTTTATTTTATTTTATTTTATTTTATTTTATTTAAGCTTTATTGATTTTATTTCAAGTAACACATTTTTCAAGCCTTTTTTAATAGTACATTATATCCTGAACACAAAAATAAGAATAATAACATTCCTAAACTACTTTTTTTTCAATACAACAAATGATTGTAATGACAAAACTAAAAGTATTATGAAAGGAGTTAATATGACTTACATTACAGCTCTTGTTAAATTATATTTTGTGGGATAAACAGACTGAAATTTGTCAATATTAACTGATAATAATAAGAAAATCACATTTATTTTGAATGACATGAATTTTTGCTACTAGCATCACCCAGTTTTTTTTTATATTTTAATTTCTATAAATATTAAATATATACAAATATTTTATTAGATATAATTATACATTCTAATTTAAAAGGAATTAAATAATATTATTAATTATGAATTTTGCCACACAAACACCAATCACCTGATCCTCAACAGGAGCATTGCCAAAACACTGGAACTGTTGCTGCTAGACATCAAGTTTACTCTGATAAATTACTCATCTAATTGAAATAATGGTATTTGCCAAAGCTTGTAATTAGTTGCAAATAATTAACCATGTGTTTGATTGAAGTGCCTTGATAGCAGTTAAACGGTACTAATCAAATAATTCAGGGCGCCACAAATTGGACCAGTAGAAATGTCTTCATTATAAACACAGCGAGTGATTTGCCTTGGCTGAAGATATTTCAAATGCTGAGGTGTTTCTTTATTTTGCTTGTAGAAGTATCACCAGCTCATCACAATACTAAGCTACCTTAGTGTCGTCTGAATAAAAAAGGATAGTGCACAAACTCTGTCACTGACACTCAAATGCATCTTCATAAAAAGTGCTGCCTGCTAGTTTGCTAGCAACACAGAGCTAGCCTTTTAGCACATCAAAAAACAAACTTCATCTAACCCTGGTTTTACAGTAGCCAGTGTTTATGGCGATTATGTGAGTAAACAGCACAGACAAACTCCGAATGGCGTGTATATAAAGGGTTTATAGAGGACCCGGTCGTCACCCTTAGTTAGCTTTTAATGCTACCCCATAAACTATCCTCCTGGGAGAGGTGTGAGGCCGTAAGCAGTAGTCTTAATTGGATGTGAAGAGAAACATGGGTCCTTACAAGGTTATTCACACAGTCATCTACAAATGACCCCTCTGAGACTTGGGTTAAGCCTCCCTGCCACTCATAAAGGCCAATCACGTGAGGAATTTCCTGTCTGAGTTCACTTTAACAGCTGGGAATAAAGGCTGGGGGACTTGTGAAAGAAAGCCCAGCGGGGCAGGGTTTATTATTATTTTTTAAGCTGATCTAAACACCTGCAGTCCTTTGCCCGCTGTCTACCCCAGTGGACACTATTACTTTCTATGCAGCGCAATTTGTCGACAAACTTTTGAACGAGTCTGCCGACATCAGGGAAAAGCCTTGTTAGGGAACCCCGACTGAACGGTGACATCATAACGTGGAAGTGTGTGCATTGTGTTCCCAGTCGCATAATATGGTCGTGCCCCTCCCCATCTGCTTGAAATCTCCTCCTCAAAGTAATCCTGAGGAAACTGGCAAGAATCCTGCAAGACCCAGGTACCAGAGAATCTAACGCAGAATTGAATTCATGCGTTTCCATGGAAAGTTAACTATGGATTTGTTAAAAAAAAAAAAGTTCTGAAGGCTAGTTGACTTTTTCAATGCATATACAGCATCCATAACACTGACAGGAATTGTTAATTTTATTATTTTTTGCCTTTGGCCATTTTTACTGTATGTGTAAGAACAATCAATGATTGGGCAGGAAATAATGCAGGTAAGAGTGGGTTTGTGAAATGTTGCAACCAGGAATCAATCCTGCATTGCCCACATAAGAACAACAGTGCAATGTGCTTTATTTGGAGCTATTTTTATTTACTCACTCCCATGTCATCCAAGATGTTCATATCTTTCTTTCTTCAGTAGAAAAAAATTTAGGTTTTTGAGGTAAACTTTCCAGAATTTTTCTCCATATAGTAGACTTCAATGGGAGCCAAATGGTTGAAGGTCCAAACTGCAATTTTAATACAGCTTCAAATAACTCTACACAATCCCAGCTGAGGAATAATAGTGTTATCTAGCAAAACAATGGCTCAATTTCTAAAAAAAAAAAAAAAAAAAAAAACCTTTTAACCACAAATACTTGTCTAGCCCAACTTAAAGCATTACTTAGTCAACTTGAAAAGGTCATACGTGACATTGGTCAAAAGTACTGACCCAGTGAATTTGCAAAGAAAGTAAAAAAAAAACAACAATGTTGATTGATTTTTACGTTTTTCGCCCTACCCTACCTTTTTGAACCGGAGTACACAGATGAAGAACTTGGAGACTGTCCACAAAGAAAATACAACCCAATTTTAATTTTTTTTATTCATCTTATACGACCCATTTTTACGTTTTTAAGTTAAGCGCCCTCTAGTGGTTGTAAAAATAATGGCGTTGGATCTGACATCATGAAATGATGTATGAGTTTTTTACCGATCTCACGATAATTCAAACATATTTTACTAGGTGTAATTTGTATGAATGACCACACCTAACCCCACCCTAAACCTACCCCTTACAGAAATAGTGCAAAATCATGATTTATAGTGCATATTCCCCCCGAAAAAAACATGCTACGAGAACATGTACGTTTTCTGGTATCAAACCTGGGTTCATATGATTACACCACTTAATAGTGCAACGCTCTATGAACTGAGCTACACGTAATCCTGAAAGTGCATTGGATACCTGTTGCTGATAGGGGAGCAATTGTTGTATACGCTCTATGGAGACGTATTTTGAGGATTTGTGAAAAGTTGGAGGACATGTTGAGAACTTGCATAACTTTATCAATGTGATTATGTAATACATGAAGTTGTAGAAGTGCATTGCATAGCTGGTAAAAGACGTCCATTTGTAGATAAAAAAATATATGCATTTTTATAGACAAGTCCCTTATTCCTCGGCTGGGATCGTGTAGAGAAGCTTTGAAGCTGCAATGAAATTGCAGTTTGGACCTTCAACCCACTGGTTTCCACTACATGGAGAAAAATTCCTCAAAAATGTTTCTTTTCGACTGAAGAAAATAATACATAAACATCTTAGATAACACTAAGGTGAATAAATTATCCGGAATTTTTTATTCCGGAAGTGAACTAATCCTTTAACTAAAAACCTATATCTTTTACTGTAAAGAACCTTTTGTGGAATGAAAATGTTCAATAGATTTTATGGAATCATTGATTCCAGTATATAACTTTTATTTTTAAGCATGTAGAGGGACAAATCTTCCATGCTGCACCTTTAGCATAAAAGTAAAAAGTTTGGAAAGCTAAGTAGCAGCGACTTGCATCTGACATCCTTCACCTGTCTGAATCAACAGAACATAAAGAAATAGTCAAAAGTGTCCCGTTTCCCTGAGCCACAACTCCCTCATTGCTATGCGCTGCACGAACATCCCGGCGTATGTTGATCCACAGGACTTGAGAGAAGGAAAGCTCTGGGTGGAGGGGTAGGGGGGGTGTCTCCATTCATTCCAGCCTCTCATTTACATTGTAACCGCTCTGGCTATTTCCCTCACTACCCCCAAATATTAATGCACTCTCCTCTCCTGCTAACACCCTCCACCAAATCTCAAACCTCCAGCAGTTTCTAGAGGAAAGCTCTTATTTCTTAAGTCTGCACTCCAGACCTCCTCTCCAACCCCCCTTTTCCAACGTTCAGCCTCTTTGATGTCTTATTTTCTCCTCTCTCACCCCCTTTATCTCTCATCTGAGAGTCTTGCTATGAAAAAAAACCACACACACAGAAAACCTCCTTGTTTTAGATGGTGAGGTGAAAATGGTCTGGTAACAAGCAGGTGCACTGGGCCCTAAGCAGCTGTTTTTGGTACTCAAGACAAGGTGTCCTGGCTCTCCTTAAGCACTTCATATAATCCTCTCATGCAATTCACACTGTAATTGCTGAGATACACGCTCTCCCCCCCGTTCTCCAATGCCCACGTCCACTGTAAACATGTGCAACTAATGAGACACATGAAGCTAGACGGACCGCATCAGGCAGGCCATTGTTCCTGCTTTGCGTACGGCTGTGCGTGTTGTCTGAAAGCGACCAATGCTTGACTGTGTATGTACATATCTTTTTCCCCATCAAATCCAAGGACGTTTGGGCTTTAATTCTATGAGTTCCGTGTTGCATGGTCAACAGCTCAAGTCTGGCACGTAGGCCGTCGCCTGCTAGTGCTGTCGGGCACAATAGCGCTCTTCCCTCCAAGGCCTCGGCTGATAAACTGATGACTAAACGAGGGGGGTGAGACGTGTCTGTCGCTCACCGTCTGTGTGAATGCTTTATCTCCCTGGCGAGGTCTCTTGCTGGCTCTAAAAGACATATTCTTGCAGAGAAATGTCTAAGGGGTATTTGTCACATTAATCCTTTTTGAAGCAATTACTTAAAGGTGATGGCTGTGATTTTTAGGATGTTAATTTCTCTGAAAATGACTAGTCTGACACAGCAACCTTGACTCAATCAATGATGTAAGTTTGGGTGGGGCTGTTTGTTTGATCTGGTAGGGGAGTATTCTAGTTATTTTTGCAATTGGATTTGGTGACAAATAACTTTTTTTAAAATCTTTGAATCATTGTTTTATTGTGTTAAATTTGTTTAGATCTAGCTTATGGGGATCTTATGGTTTTCCTTAGTCAGTAAATGGGAAGATCAGTGAATTTAAGGTTAAAATAAGTGTCGCATAGTCACAAATTTAGGGGCGCTGAGTGACTGTTAAGCAGCGCTTCACTGAGATTGAATACCTCAGTCTAGTTTATTTATCCCACAATTTCTCTGCTGATTCCCAAAAGCTCTGGGTTACTTTCCATCGTCTTGAATGCCTTTTGGATTAAGCTCTGTCCCTCCCAAAACTGAAGGAATGCAGATGCGAAGGGCCAACGGATTTAAGGTCCCCAGCGTTAAACTGAATTCTTGCACCCCGCTCAGGGTCCCCTTGCCCCTTCCAAAAGCCCCCAGGGATGACACAGCTCATTGATGCATCTCTCATTAGCATTTTACCAGCTCGCTTCACTAATTTCAGAGGCAATCCGTCATGAGAAAAACAGAAGAATGTGCTCTATTTGCATGATGCTGTGCCAGAACGCCACTTCTTTTCTGTCTCTCTCTCGCGCGGTCATTTGGTAATATGCCCAAGACTGCTCCACTTTCCCAGGGAAAATCTTAGAAATCATATGCACAAGACTTTATTTTGTCCCGGAGGAGAGAAATTGTTTGAAATAAACAAAGGCTTATATTCAGCTGAAGCAAGTTTTTTTCTTAATCTACACTCTGAAAGGAAAGGTACAGAAATATTATTGTTTTTATTTTCAGATATTTTAAAGGACAATGTCTAGGAAGTTTTGTATGCGCAAGTAAAAATGAACTGTCTGGAAAGACTAATTAGTATGAATACATACGAAGGACCACCCCTAAACCTACCCATTACTGAAATTGCACAAAATCATATTATTGTAAAAAATCATACAACCTAAGTCATACAAATTTGTACAATTTGTGAAAAATTGCATATATTTTACGAGGTGGCTAATTAGTATGAATTCGTACAACCTCACTCGTACAAATTTGTATGATATGTGAAAAATCTTACATATTTTACGAGGTGGCTAATTAGTATGGATTCGTACAACCTCACTCGTACAAATCTGTATGATATGTAAAAAATCTTACATATTTTACGAGGTGGCTAATTAGTATGAATTCGTACAACCTCACTCGTACAAATCTGTATGATATGTGAAAAATCGTACATATTTTACAAGGTGGCTAGTTAGTATGCATGCGTACAACCTCACTCATACAAATTTGTACGATTTGAGATAAATTGTACATATTTTACGAGGTGGCTAATTAGCATGAATTCGTACAAATTTGTACGATTTGTGAAAAAACCTACCCATTACAGAAATTGTACAAAATCACACGATTGTAAAAATCTTACAACCTTACACAAATCTGTACGATTTGTATGAGAGAATTAGTTAATTAGTATGAATTTGAACGACCTCACTAGTACGAATTTCTACGATTTGTGAAAAATTTGACATATCTTACAAGGTGGCTAATTAGTATGAATTTGTATGACCTCACCTGTACAAATTTGTATGAATTGTAACATTTTTTTTACATATTTTACGAGGTGGCTAATTAATTAGTAGGAATTTGTACGACCTCACTCGGCTAATTAGTAGGAATTTATACGAAGGACCACTCCTAAACCTACCTGTTAATGAAATTGTACAAAAGCATACAACTGTAAAAAAATCGTATTACCTCATAGAAATTTGTGTGACTTTTGAAAAAGGCTAATTCGTATGAATTCGTACAACCTCACTCGCCAGTTACAGAACTTGTACAAAATCGAACAAGTGAAGTTGTATGAATTTGTACGAATTAGCCGCCTTGTAAAATAAATAAGAATAGTGTTGAACTTTGACAAGTCACTTTCCACCTTCTGTTCTGTAGATGTGAATGAAACCTCAAATCTTCTTTGTCTCGTTGAAGAGAGGTGGTATTACTTTTCTAAGCAATCACAGTTATGATTTTCTCCTAATGCGTGATAACAACAGGGACTGGATCCATATCTAGAGACTTGGACTTTACCAAGCAATCTCCCAGAGCTTAAATTCTTATATTCAGGTGCATGAGATTTTGACGGAAACGATCATTGTGACAGAAATAAGATGGCACTCTATGAACTGTTTTCGAAAAGTTCTGGCAAATCTTCTACCACCTGTTGAGTGCAGACAGATAAGATGTAATGGCAGTGTGCTGAATTTTAAAATGCAGTGTACAGAAGAGAATATAACAGAAAACTAAATCCCCCCAAAAAAACAGATTCTTCATACCTAGTTGCCCATCTGAAGATTTGGCGCCAAGATTGTGATTTCCTCTTATTACTCTGCTCATTATTATGGGAATTATCATCACCTTTGAGCTGAACGAGAACTGGAGGTTCATGATTTGTTCTTCTAAATAGCGGGTTGTACGTGAGAGCTTCTGAGAGTGCTGTCTCATTAATTACTGGTAATTAATTTTACCTTTGCCAGAGGCTGGAAGCCCATCCTTCCCTATCCCACTAGCACTCACCGCAGCCTGTTGTTTAACCTTCCGTCTAATCCGGCTCATCTTGAGCTGATGGGAACCACTTTTATCCCACCTCTTCTGGAGGTAAGAAGGAACAATCTTCTTATTCATGAGCATCACACACACATAGACACACACAGAGGGACAGTAAAAAAAACCCAGCCCTGATTAATGGTTGCTAATTAGCAATGTTAATGACCAGGTGTCCGTAAGCCGGCCAGATTCTCTCAGCATGGAGGGGCTCCTCATTGAGAGCCCCACAAATCCATTCCCAGTGACCCCTTCCCCTCAGCTGGCAGCTCCTGACGCTCCGATCTCTCTCATTACCCCAGAGAGAAGCTCAGAGGGAGGCCGGTCCTGAGAGACGGCCCTGTTCCCGTTTCCAGCCAGGCTTGTATTAATTAAGGTCAGGATTGGCCAAGACTGTGGGGTCCTCTTCGGGAGCGCCGGGAAGGATGGCATGGATGAGCGGAGAAGAGGAGGAGTTGTTAACCATTTCAGATGTCAAACTCTGCCTTCGCCGCTAATCTATCACGACTGTCATGAGCAGAAGTTAGCAATCACACCGAAGGCTTAATTCTTAACTCTGCTTTTGTAAGTCGTCGCTTGCAGAGTATCGACAAAGACTTCAAAAACAGGAAAGCAATTAAAAGTTGTAATAATGCGCTGGAAATGAATTGTCCACTAACATCTGGATGTTCGCAAAGAGACACAATGTTCTACCCACAAGCCCCTGCTAATCGTCGGGCATAATTGCATGCATTGAGGAGTTGAGGAGCTACGGTACTCAAGGCTACCGAGTAATTAAGGAGGCATTTTCTCGCCAAGCTTTAGCATCCTGGTTATGTTCTACTTCATTACCTTTTATGCTAAAACCTCGATTCATAAGAGGCAGGAAACCTTGTTGCAATTAGCAATGAGATATAGCTGGAACACTTGAGGTATGGGAAAGTATTCCGCCGTGGGAGGGTTGACATTGAGAAGAGGCTGTTTTGATTGGTTTTTGTGTGCCGATATGAACAAAACTAGTCGATTACGCCAAGTTTCGGAGTTTAAAATTCATCAGTTAATGGAATTATAAAAATGTAAAATGGGCTTGTGCAACATCAGAATCAGGAGAAGATTGGTCATCTTCACAAAGGTGTCGCATTTGGTTGAATAAGGTGAGATCCACCACCGTGAAGGCAGGGGGAAATAAACAGTGAAACTACAGCCCCAGCCCCACACACGCAGGTTGGATTTCGTGATAACTCGTGGCAGGGCTAAGACGGTTAGGTTAATTCTAGTCCATTCTCGGGCAGGGGAGTGGGAAAGCTGCATTTATCACACACTGTGCCACCGAGCTCTGGTTCCCACACACTCTGGTTACATCATTACGGGGTTTGCGAGCCGGCCGTCCAATGGTGCTCTGGGGTGCCGGTCAGCTGACCCGAGTATGAAAACATGGCGGAAACTCTATCCCGGCTATGGGGTTTCAGCCCAAACCCACTGATAGCTGCCTTCTCTCTCGCTGCACTGCAATTTTCAGATTCTGTTTCACCTTTGCTTTCATGCTAAGCTGTCGGCTTCCCAAAGCCTGATGAGTGCGTCTGTGTGCGAGCTGAGCTGGAGCGGGCTTTGTACCCAGGTGCTGTGGTGGAGCACCACCTAGCTGACATTACAACAGCCTTTCTAGAGTCTCAATGACACCCCTTTACAATCATGTTTCCCTTTGGGTGCAATCACTCACCTCTCTCCCAGTTTAAACACTGCCTGGTTCAATTCAGTAGAGCCTGAGAACTTAAAATGTGTGGCAATGACAATAACAACACTTGCAGCACATAAATGTGAGGTAAATTTAAGGAATATGTGCTTTGCACGAACATTTAAAAAGATGTTGCTCACGTTTTGAATAACTTTTTGGATTTATGTTGTTATTATATCATGGTTTCATCACTAGGGGGAGCCAAGAAACAAAATGAACACATTCCCTCCAAAAACACACACAGGTTGACCTGGCAAAAGTACTGTTGCTCGTAATTAATAAAGATTTGAACCAAAAATTGTTTGTTCTATGGCTTTGGATGATGTTAACTCATGCAGATTAGTAGGCGTGCTTTTCATTTTGATCAGAAGTGAAAATTTGCACTAGCAGATGAAAACCAGGTGAAAAAAAGCCACCCAACACATTTTAGGGATCAGAATATCATAGAGACTTGGGCTAAGCATTTTCAAATTAGTCTGTAAGCAACCCTTTATGAACATTTATGCCTAGCAATGGCCCAGAACACTCTTATGACGCCTAGCAATACTACAAGCAGCCAGAACAGCCACTTAAAAGACCCATGATTGTTTACAATGCTGTAGCAATACCCTAGAAACTAAAAGAATGCATTAGCAACTGTCCAGCAACCTAGAGCATTGTGGTGGTTTTGTATGAGCCAGCACTACAAAGAAATAAACAGGTAAACAGGAAAAAATTTTGAAAGCAAATGTGTTTTTTTTCCCTCCCATGTAAAATAAACTGATCATGAATCTTGTGCGCTCGGCTATTTTCATTCTTTTGTATTTAATTAAATAGAAAAAAGTAACATATCACTGTATTCTCAAACAGCTTGGTCTCTGAATAAACAGCGATGCGGTGACGTTCAGTCAATGTCCAGATGCTGTTCTACAAGGACCCTTCTTGGGCCCTTCAGTTCACAAACCATGCACATCCTGAATGCCTTTGACAATGAAAGTACAATATTAATAGGCTCTAATCTTCCCCACTAATAATTCAGCGCTCTGGAGAGTTGACACATGGCATAATCAAAACAGCCTTTATCAAAAGCCTAGCCAGGGATTATGCGACACGTCTCCGAAGCAGATATTAGACAAAGGTCTGTTGTTGAATTATGATTATTAGCACCTAGAGTCCTAGCGACCTGCCCTCTAGATCTACCTGCCTCCAACGTAGATGAATTGTCCTCCTTTTCTAGCTGGTGAAAGCTTGGTGAAATTCGTAAATCGCGGATTTCTTAAAATGATTCGGGAAGCGCAGAGATCATGTCCCCTCTATCTAGTGGTAAAAGTGAGTGACAAGCTTCCTAGTCATTCAAAGTGAAACCTGATCACAGATCTTTACCTTAAACCCTTGGGCAGCAAGTTCCCCTGAACTTGATTGTTAATTCTCATGGCACTTTGACCCAGAGTGAAACCAGATAGGCTTCTGGGTGCAGGGATCGAAGTTCTTCATGTGAAATCATTTGTATGGTGGTTCACACCAATTTTCTTATCTAAACCGGGGCTAAACAATGCAGTTTTTATAATATAAACATCATATTTGCCTTCTTGCCAAAGAAGACCAAACTGATCAGGTGTATTCCTGTACAGGAAACATCTTGGTTTGGCTTGACCGCAGCCTGACATGAACGTATCCCTATCTTGACCTCTGTCAAGATTCTCTCTGAACAAGAGAAAGTCAAGATATACAAATCAGACTAGCATGCAGACCCTTAATTAACCATGTAAAGAGCAGGCAAACTCCTTCCGAGTTGCCCGACAAGGCCCTTGGCAACAAACCCCAAATGGAATTACTACTCTGCTTGGCAATTACACCACCTTGAGTAATCTGAACTCTTGTAAGTACAACCCCAAGTTAAACATGCCTCTCTGCATGCCCGCGCTTCGACCTTTAGCTCAAAGTTGTACATCTGATTACTGTCTGCCGTACCGAGGTCAACATCTTCTTCATTTGTGCCTATACCATAGATTTTAATAGCGTCCAAACATTCTCTAATGGAAATAGTTTCGCCAAGGTTTGCCGATTGTTCTTCCAGAGTTTTCCACTTTGCTCGGCTGCTAGCATGTTC